>OZ007596.1:183350523-183427762 GCA_963931845.1 Maratus michaelseni | reverse complement strand
GCATCTCTTGTAATGAATGCCCTTGCGCTCAAATCAGAAGTTTAATAAAACTTCATTTGCCCCTTGGCAATAAAATAAATAATTATAAAATTTACAGTCCACTTGCTTTCAACTTGCTCCCGAAACCAACCACATCGTAACAATTAATCTAAAATTGTAAAGCGTTTAAGAGAAACAGGTAGCTTTAATTCCTCGATTAAGTCGGTTCACTGGTTCAACAGTGCCTCTGGAGGATTTTCTATGGTACACACTTGCTCATAGAGAATGTAGTGTAGCCAAGAGTTGTGGATATTAAAAAGATCATGTACGAAAAAGTGTAAACAATTATCATGCATATCCATATCGACCATTACTAGGACAGGAACTAGCATCAAGAGACAAAGAACGTCGTTTTAATTTTCGTAATTTTATTTTAAACAAAGCAGATAAATTCAGTCCTTTCTGAATGAAATTATGTGGACGAATGAATATCAATTTACAAGACAGGGGATAATAAATACGCAAAACATTCACTACTGATCCCTGGAAAATCCACAAATCATTCGTCCAAACAAACATCAAGTACGTTAGTTCCAAAATGTTTGGTGTGGAGTCTGAAAAAACATCGTTAATTGGGATATTCATCTTCGAGGAAATTTTGACATCAGAAAAAAATGCGGATATTTCACGTGGACCAGTATCCGATTTTTAGGAGAGTATGCTTCGTTACAAGGTTTGTCATATAAGTGGTACGCCTTCATGATGACGCGCCAGCACATAGATCACTTAAGCCACGCACTGGCTTAACGAGTGCTTTTGGAAATAAAATTATTGGATAGGGAGGACCTATTGAGCGGCCTCCCAGATCGTCAGTTTTAAATTGTTTAGATTTCTTTCTGTGAGGTTTTCTGAAAATTAATGTATATGAAAGAGAATCCACTAGTTGAGCAGATTTGTGGTATTGTATTTTTATGGCATGCAGATCTGTAAAACCTACAATTTTGGTTAAAGAACAAGAAGGATATATTTCACGTGTACATTTCTGCATTGCAGCTGAAGAAAGTCACTTCGAGCAAATTTTAAGACAACTTTATTTTGTATTAATTAAGTTTTGGATTTTATAATCTAATTGCATTTTAAAATATGTATCATTTTGTAATGAATTAATTCCGTTGCTTTTCATCATTTCAGTTAACAAAAAAAGTAAAATTTCCGTTATTTTTTCTATATATTTTTAGTACAAGTTGTATATTTTACTCTAATATGCCAGAAAGAAAAAAGATTTAAAATTTATATTTTCATGTCAATTTTACTCCCCACTATTATTATTTGTTTTATATGTATGACGATTATTTATATTTCAAGTAAATTTGTGAATGACTCCTATTTCCCGGCAAAAAAAAGTTGCTTCGTCTTTAAACAGCAATTACTTGGCCAGTTTTAATCATAGAATAATGGGACTTTTTTTGTCTTACTTCTTAGTTTACTAAATATCTTTATAATTTTACTAAATATAAATTATAGAACCACGGAAACTTGTAAAAATTAAATTTCGTATTTTTTTAAGAACCGTTTTTATCGACCCAAATCTCTTTTAAATCATATTTGTAATTGGAACTAAATGTCTAGGACTAACCAGTTAAGAATTAGCCAACCGTTGAGAATGGACACTCTGTATAATAAATTACGGTTATTTTTATTTAATGTCAGTTTTTAATTTTATGAATTTTAAAATGAGTATTTAAAAGTTCCTTTTTTTCAAATTCTACTTTTTGAGTGATTAAAATTATTAATTTTCCTTTAAATGTATATATATATTATAGTTCACTTGACATTTTTAGATATTCATGTATAAATAAAAAAAACAAATGAATTTCAGTCAAACTTATCATAGAAACTCGACAGAGTTTCTCGCCAAGCATAAGAAACAGCAATGCATTGAACCGTAAATGAAAGGAATTTCCGCCAATGGATGCCAAACGATTTTACAAAAAAAATTTTGAACTCTGTCTAGTTTATATTTTGCGGACGGGACAAAACGGGTTATTGACACATCTATATTTCGCGTTCTATTTATGATAGAAACAAAATTATTGATTCTATGGAATGGAGCGAGCCAAGGAACTAAGGATTCAAAAGTAAAGCAAAATCCGACGAATAGGTTTTCAGTAAATGCGATTTTAAAAGTGCTGTTTTTTGCACTTTTTAAATCTTGTTCGGACAAAAACTGTTGACAGGACTACAGCAATGTGTAATTATCGGATTTTTATGCGGCTTACGTCATTTGAATTGTTTTTATGAGTAGTTCAAACGTTTGTAAGTTTCATGTAAAAATATTAATTAGTTTTTGTTTTATATCAGTTTAAATTTATCGATTCCTATACTTAACACAGAGCAAAAAACTGTTGACAGGGCTACAGCAATGTGTAACTATCGGATTTTTACGCGGTTTACGTTATTTGAATCGTTTTTATTAGTAGTTCAAACCTTTGTAAGTTTCATGTAAAAATATTAATTAGTTTTTGATTTATATCAGTTTAAAGTTATTGATTTCTATACTTAACATAGAGCAAAAAAATAATAACTCTTTTAGGAATGATCGTATACACATAATATTAAGATATGTTATTACACTCGACCCAAGTAAGCTTCCTATTATAAAAAATCGTAACATTTGAGGTTCGTTCACAGGGTCTCACAAAAGATCTTTTGATATAGGGCTAAAGAGTTGTGTAATTATCCAATTTTTACGCGGTTTGCAGCATTTGAATTGTTTTTATGAGTAGTTCAAATGTTTAATATTTCGTGTAAAAATATTAATTCGTTTTTTATGTATACCACTTTAAAGTGATTTATTCCTAGACTTAAGATGAAGCAAAAAAAAAAAACTTAAATGGTCTAACTCTTTTCAAAAAGAACGTATGCGCATGATGTTAAAATATTTTACTACGAACGACCTAAGTTAGCTTTCTATTGTAAAACAGAATTGTAGAATTTACTGTTCGTTTACAGGGCAACTCAAAATATTTTTTAATAAGACTAAAAAGTTTTGTAATTAGCGAATTTTTACGTTGAAGTACATGATTCCTGTACTTATCACAGAGGAAAAACAATAGTAAATTGCATAACTTTTGTCAAATTGGCTATATACACAAGATATTCAAATATGTTACTACATCCTCTCTATTGTAAAGCGGCCTTGAAGCATATACGTTTCGTTTACAGAGTCTCTTAGAAGATCTTGATTACATTACAACCGATGTATATTTACTGAGTGAGATGTATTTTAATGATTTTACACTGTTTCAATCTCTGTAAGGTTTCATTATCTTGATTAAAATTAAATAAGAGTTCATTTTGTCCGTCTGAAATCGATAGTATTTTCATCGATTAAAAAAACTGTGTTTATTTATAAATATATAATTCTAGCGTATCAGGAATTGATTGAAATAGCGATTACAAAATTCCAACTTTTCGTTCATGCGCTGAGTAATAGAATGTAAAAATGTTAAGACTACAAGTTTTTCGTTTAAATATTTGCCGTTCATCGAATCTCCGGCTATGACGAACTTAAAATGCTAAATTTCGTATACAATAGGTAATTGGTAACAAACTGTTCGGTTTACGAACAAATCGGTTAACGAACACTTTCGCGTGAGATTTTTATGTTCGGAGAACGAACACCTCACAAAACAAAGCCATGATGAAGCAATGCCGTGTTTCATATTTGCCGAGCTATACTTATTGCCTCTATAGTCAACTTTGAGAACATTTTAACAGTTGCATACATATGTCCTAATTAATTCATGGACTGCCGGAGATTGCGGACCTATATTTCAGGATCACCGAATTGGAATGAACAAGCTATATGACCAGAAATCACTTTAATAGTTTTTATACTTTTGCAAACGTTGCGAATTTTATATATTTCAAATTCTGGAAACATTGAGTTGTAAAACTTAAACAAATAAAAAACTTCTAAGGTGCTCAGTAATTTTCAAAAATAATATATTTAATATGTTAGTATAAAAATCCCTGTAAATTTTTACACTAATAGAAATAGGTTCGTAGAAAAAAATTGTTGATTATTCTCGGTAAAGTATGCTCCATAAACTTATCATTGTAGTTGGCTGAAAAAAAGTGCTTCTTATTTTTCCACATTTTTCTGAAACTGTAGTATTTTAAATAGTTTGTGAACTACTGTAAAATTGTCTAATTTTTTGTTTTTGAATGTATATAAATGGAAGAGTGATATAAACAAAATAAAAAGGAAAATAAATATGTCATAAATAATCTGATGAATACAATGTAAGGAAATTAATATAAAAGTTTCCCCGTTGTTATGGTAGCGACATGTGCATTGGATTAAGTCACTCAATAAATTGTATAATTCTGTTTATAGCATCACTATTATTTTTTTTGCCCCTTTCATCTTTACTTTTCTGAATAAAAATGGAATCCGTATAATTGGAATTAAATACCTTACAAAAAGGAGTGATATGTCATCAAAAACAACTCGTTGTAAATGATCCCGCCAAGCCACAAACCTAAAGCGTCAGTTACAAAAAGAAGTGATATCACATAAAAAGAAGCGATATAGAAGTGCATACTCCGTGTCTCCTGTGAAAAAATCTATCACCACTCATAATGTTTCCAAAGGACTCGGAGTGAGGTACAGTATGTGAAAACTGCTTGGCGACCTGCAGCCTTTTATAATGTTTGCGTTTCCTGCAATTACATATGGCTATATTATTTTTCTTTTCTTTTCTTTTCTTTTCTTTTCTTTTCTTTTCTTTCTTTCTTTATTTATTTATTTTGCTCCCATAAAATTGTAAAAGTTGAAGCTTCTGTGTTTGCATGTCCTTTCTTATTTATGAGCTTGAAAAATCTTTTGTTGATTTTATTTACCATTATTTAAACTAAAAACACCACTCTTACGAAGAGGATTTTTTAAGTAAACGTATAAAGATTTTGAGTTTGTAATATATATATATATATATATATATAACCATAAGTGAAACATTACCATAACATCAACTTAAACTTTGAAATAATGATTAAGTATGTAATAATTAGTTGACAATGAAAGTATTCCCCAACACACTGAATATAGTGATATAAACCATATATACCAAAAACTTATTTAAATGAAGAAGAAATTAAATTAAAAATTGAGTAAATGAATTGAAATTCGTGGATATATAAACTTTATAATAAACGTTAACTAAATTGAGATATATTGCAGTAATTCTAGCGTAAGGGAATGGCATAGATCTGGGGGAAAATCCGTTCTGTCAGTTCTTTCGCATACAAAAATATTTATAAAAGTGGTATAACAAAAATGTAAAATTTAATTTTTGATTTTCAAAATTGATTTACTACATATATTTTAAAAGCCTGCAGGTCGCCAAACAGTTTTCACATACTGTACCTCACTCCGAGTCCTTTGGAAACATTATGAGTGGTGAAAGATTTTTACACGGGACTCGGAGTATGCGCTTATATATTGCTTCTTTTTATGTGATATCACTTCTTTTTGTAACTGACGCTTTAGGTTTGTGGCTTGGCGGGATCATTTACAACGAGTTGTTTTTGATGAGATATTCAAATATGCTGACTTGTTGAAAAAAAAAATCTAAGTTTTACTTTGTCTCTAGATTACTGTAATCTTCTTACTGTATTTTCTTTGTCTCTAGATTACTGTAATCTTCTTACTGTATTTTCTTTGTAAATGCAAATTTTGTTTATTTTATAGGTTACTATTATTTCTTATGGTAGTAGACATTGTTGTGTCATAGATAAATTTTGTTTTGCTCCAGATTGACACACAGATACACAAAAAGCAGTTACTGGGGCTATTGATATGAATTTTTTTTCTTATAAATATTTCAAATTGTACATAAAGCCATTTACTAAAAACACTATTTATCACTGTTAAAATAAGTAATATGAATAACATATGCATGAAGAAAATAGCAACAAGCTTTTCAAAGTTTTATTTCAACAAGTTTTATTTTGAGACTTTTTTAAAATTGTTTTCTCTGTTTTATACACTTACATCTACTAAAATATTTTCAAATATTATGTATTCTTCCTAATTCCTCTTTCAATGTTCACCATTCTATGATTTAATCTCATCATATTAATTTAACTGGAATAAGTTATATAATTGCGTAGCAGATAAAAAACTATTTAAAATATATTTTTATAAGACTTTATAATACTGATTACTAACTAAATATGGATGCTCTCAAGTATTGCATATGATAATTTCATTTATTAAATATATAAATTATCAATTTTTAATCAATTTTAAAGGTAAATAGTAGCATGTAAGACTTTTTCATTTTGATGGTGGTGATTTGTTATTGTTTAATTAAATCTAATCTTTAAAATGTATAGTGTATGTCGAGCTATGTAAAATTCAATTTCAAAACACCACCTTGAGGCCTAATTTAATATACTCTTTTCAAACTATTTCAATTTTCTTTTAGACATATAGCCTTGATAGTTGCCTTCTAGCAGTTTAATAGAAGTTTATAAAATGTTTAGTAAGAAATATTTATTAGTGCATTAAAAATAAATTAATGCAAATTTAATGTGAATTAGCTTTAAACCATCTTTTTTTAATAAAAGCCGGCTTTTTTTAAGTGGTTAAAACCCAAAAAATCCGGCCGCCTTTTTTTGGCCTGGCTAAAATCCAGCAACCCTGGTACATATATGTAAGTTACTAACCGCTGCCTGTATGAGTTTCGTGCATTCGAACAATCAGGAATCTCGAGATGTGCCCGAATCATAAACTGTGTGCTTTGTGGCAGATAACTCACTACTTACACAGTTCCTATGAGAATTTCTTTTACGAAGTAAACATTGATTTTATTCCGTTTATTCCAATTTACAAAGTTTAAGCAAAGGGGAAAAATTGCTAAAAATTTGTAAAATTAGAAAATTCCGGAGGAAAAAAAATTGCTAAATGTTTGTAAAAATCAAAATATCCGTATGAAATATAGCTAAAAGTTTGTAAAAATACAAAAAATAGGGGAAAATATTGCTAAAATTTTGCAAAAATTGAGAAATCATGAAGAAAAACTTGCTAAAACTTTGTAAATAGTCGCAAAACAGAATAAAATCGATGTTTACTTTGTGAAAAAGCTTGCCGTAGGAAGTACGCGTTCTGATTGGGTAGAATTTGGAGCTTACAGATTTTTCCGTTGACACGCATAAAAAAAAGTCGCCAAATCGTGTGTCTTGCTTGTTCTAGGATTTTGCTTCTTATATTTCACCTGTTTCATAAAGAGTTGCAATCTTTTTTTTTCTGAATAATCCCTGCCCTTAAGGATTCTGAAGTTGTATTTTTATATGATATGACACATTAACAAATTCAAGGATGTATTTATTATTTTAAAATTAATATTGTTTTTAAAACACTTATTTAAACTAATTTATATTATATAATAAGAAAACTATTGGAGGTATCGATTCAAAACTCATAGTATGTACGTAGTTTATTTTTCGGATTCCGATAATGCAAATTTTGTGAAAATCGGATGGTAACTTTTTAAATCATTTTTAATTTTGACAAAAATCACCCTCTTTGAATCAAATGATCCAGATATCTGATGGGGTGGTGCTGAATTTACTTCCGCCATCACTCTATTTAATTTCCCAAAAGAGGAAATGGTTACCAGAGGAACAGTTTCGTGCAGCGATTTTTAGTGATTTCGCATTTCTTATTATGTTTTGACGAGACTGCGAAACGCTGGATGGATCAGCGAGTATAAAAACAAAAAATATTAAAATATTTCAAATTTATTTGTATTCTGGGGGGAGGGAAGAGGCATAAATTATGGGAGGTTAGGGGGCACTTTAGATAATTATTTTATTTTATTTTATATGCCAGTAACAAATGTTGTAGATTATTATTGTTTCTATTAAAAGAGTTTTAAATATTTAAATAACTGTATGCTGAAAGGGGTGGGTAGCGGAAATTTGGAGGGCAGAAGATAATATTTTTATTGCAAGTAAAAAATATTAAATAGAGCAGAAGAATTTTTTTAATCATTATTAGTAATGTTCGGAAACGTCTGTGTGTGTGTGTTTGTCTTTACACGGATAAACAATGCGAGTGCAGCAAGCAGCAAGGCGATTCTGAAGTCCAAAATTTCAGAAAAATCCGAGTTTTCTGGAATTAGTTTCGAAGAAGTCGGTCCTTAATTAAAAAAGTCTCAAAAATTAGCGCAAAAGAAACATTTTTTTCCGAAACAAAGAAAGAATTTCATTCCTGTGTAATTTCGAACCTCGCACAGTGGGGCGTTTTGATGATCTAGGTGGACAAAATCCATTTTTCCGATATTCTCGGAATTTAACAAGGCCGCATATTCTGGTAGCTGAATGTCTCTTTTGTCGAGATCCGTACGATTTCTGTCGAAAAAATTTGTGATATCGATTAACTACGACCGTAAAGCAGACATTTGCACAATTGGTTTGAGGGTGTTTCAACGGTTGCATTTATTTCCCTAAGTTTCAAAGCGTGTCTTAACTATTCTGTTTAATATTAAAGCACTAGTTTATTGAAAATATATTACATATTTGTCAAGATAACATCTAACCTATTGTTGTTTGAAAATAAGCGTCATTAAACCAATTTAAGTGCCTTTTTCGGAAACTGTGTTTTTGGATGATCCATGTTGTTGTTTAGAAACTTTTTCTTGACTTTTAACACATTATTAAGCATTATTAAGCAATAAGATTTTTTTTAAATAAAAGTGTCATTCCTAAAGTATTGGAAATTTAAGAAAACTCCTGCGAAAGATTGCGAATCGTAAAGTTATTATTAATAAATCAGCTTTATATTAACTTTCAGTGTATGTATTACATTTAGTTAAAATCTTGCAAGTCAATTTTAAACCACTTTTAATAATCGGATGGATCTTTAACTTTGAATTCATGTGTAGTTTTAATGATAATATAATATTATTATGATTTGACGAGCGTCGACGTTATACTGTTTCTACAGGGTTACGTAAAAGTTTAGTTTAAATCTTGTAAGTTAATTTTAAGCCACTTCCAATTGTTCGATTAATCGAGAACTTTCAATGCATGTGTAGTTTCAATGACAATACAATATTATTATAATTTGAGGAAAGTAAAATTTATACTCTATCTACAGGGCTACACAAAAATTTAGTTGAAATCTTGGAAATCAATTTTAATCCACTTATAAATATCTGATTGAGCTGAAACTTGGCTTACATTTGTATTTTAGATGATAAGTTAATTATATTATAATTTGAGGAACGTAGAAATTATACAATTTTTACAGGGTCACACAAAAGATTGCGGAAAAGGTGTTATTTATAAACCCAAATTTTAATTCAATTTCAACAAAATTAATGTAGATTATCGAGATTCACAATACCATCTTATAAAGGGAAAATAAACTGCGCAGCAGTTATATTTCTGTTAAGGCTACACACATAATTCGGATACATCATACAACAGCATTTTTTCAATTGAAATAGTTTGGGTTGCATTTATATTTTATATACAGTCACACAAAATATAAAAGCTTATTTTTTAAAATATGTTTTTATTTTAAAACTTTTATTTTTCAGGATGACTACACAAATTTCTCAAAAATCTGTTGTTGACGTATGTGTTGCCAACCAAAAGGAAAGCAAATTCGAAGCTGTCCTTTCATTATTGTTGGAAAAACTGGGGAATCCTCAGTTAATTGAAGAAATTTTTAAGAGCTTGAAATCACGTGTCCGGACGTTTTGTTTTCAAATTCAACAAAAAATGGTCTAATTCTGAAAGAAATAGACAACGTTTTTATCAATACAATTCCGCCTGGTTTGCAGGAACCTTTCACCTACAGGATTGCGTTATTCAAGCAATATTAAACGAAAAAATCGTAAATTAAAGACACGCTGGTAGACCAGCGAAACTTTATTATTATTATTTTTATTATTATTTAATGGTTAAGTTATATTAACTTAGAATGTAAGTATGTATGTCTAGTTCAAATCTTGCTAGTCAATTTTAAACCACTTTTAATTATCCTATTAAGCTGAAACTTTGAATACATGTGTAGTTTCCATGACAGTACAGTATTATCATATAAATAATTAATAAAATAATAATAATAATATAAATAATAATGATAATAATTTAAATAATAATAATAATAATATAAATAATTAAATAAACAAAATATTTATCACTGTTTGACCATTTTATTAGTGATACTTTCGAAGAACCAGCAAAACTTAATTAAAATCCAACGCAATAATTTTGTCCACCTAGATCGTCAAAACGCCCAACTGTGCCTCAGTGCGAGGCTGATGAAATTGCTTCTTTAACTGGGACATGGAATTTTTTCATTCTCGCAGAACTGAAACATTTGACAGCTGTCGCCATCAAGATAGGGATCGAGCTGTTTTAAAGGGGTTGCATATTACAAGATCTAATTAACCTACGTTTTCCAAATTAACACAATCAGCTGCTCTCCATGATTAAAATTTTTGAAAATTTGAGATTGTGAGTTAATTAGAGCCTGAAATAGCATTTATTTTTTTAATTAATTGATTCGCTTTTTTAATGCATCCTTTCATAGTTGAAACTCTTGGCTTTCGGCGTAAACATCGTGTAACCTCACAGAAAGATAAAAATTTTTTATACTGAAACATTTCGGGACCTTGTAAAATTATTTAAAATATCGGATTTTTGGATCTCAAAAGTATGAATCCTTGCTTAGAGTGGGTTGAGATTTCATGGATTTAAAAAAAATTCGATTTCGGAACATCTATATATTTAAAACGCTAAGCGATTTCTTTCGACAATCCGTGAGAACAAACTACTGCATCAAATTACACCATTCTTTTTTTTAATGAAAGATATTTGGGCACAGATTTGTTATCGTACATTCGTTTGTTCGAAAATTTAATTAATTAGTCGTAATTTTCAATTAAAATTTTACTTCTGCTTATGACGTCATAAAGGCTGTAACTCCCACTGTTGCAAGACATAGAGTTTATTCTCTAAACTCCGTGGTTCGCCAATCTTTTGATATTAGCTAATATCAACTAGGTAATTTTTTAACATTGTAATATAAAATCTTTAAAAACTTACTTAAAATTAGCTAAAATATAATCATAATAAAATATCTAAACATAAACATATTAATATGAATAACAAATCTCACGTTAAATGTTGCAATTCAAATGATGCCAATTGAAAGAAGATTTGGCGAGTTATCACTGACGCCCAGCTAACATAAAAGTAGCTATTTTATTTTATTTATTTACACACATATTCAATTTTATTATAAAACATCAGGTTGCCATAGAAAGCAAAAATCGTCATTTAGGCGCCAAAAATGCACCCAGGTGCGTCTGCGATATCTGTACCGATTTAATCAAAATTGTTTTGGTTGCACCGCATATTACAAAATTAATTAAATCCATGTTTATTCGGCACAGATGTCATATACGCACCACATTGTCGCGATTTTTCCCCCGCCAATTTGGCGAAAAATTTGTTTTTGAATATTAATTACAAATAGCATGCAATAATACCACGTGATTTTTTATTTCAATATAAAAATAAAATAACGTAATAAATGAAATAGCTTCTATTGTTTAAAAAAAGGAAATAAAAATAAATAAATGATAGTTTGATATAAATAAATATTGATATACATAATAAAAACAATTTATAGAATTAAAATAAAAAATAAATGTAAATAAACAGCAATAAACAAAATAACTGGGTTAAAATGTGAGGCATAAAATTGCCATTTTGTTGCAATCGCGCCAATGTGGTGCGTATATGACATCTGTGCCAAAATTACCTGTATAGGTTTGTTGGGAATTTTTGAAATTTTCGACACATTTTTTCATTAGAGGCAAAAGGTGCATGGAAATGGAGCAAAATTTATTAAAACCAAACAAAAATATTGGGCACAGATGTCATATACGCACCACATTCGCGCGATTGGAACAAAATGGCAATTTTATGCCTCACATGGTAACCCGGTTATTTTGTTTATATTGCTGTATTTTTACTTTTATTTTTTTTATTTTAATTTTATAAATTGTTTTTATTATGTATATCAATATTTTTTTTATATCAAACTATCATTTATTTCTTTTCATTTCTTTTTTTTTAATAATAGAAGCTGTTTCATTTATTACGTTATTTTATTTTTATATTGAAATAAAAAATCACATGCTATTATTGCATGATATTTGTAACTAATATTCAAAAATAAAGTTTTAGCCAAATTGGCTGGAGGGGGGGGATCGCGCTAATGGGGTGCGTATAGGACATCAATGCCGTAATTTTTTATGTACTACATAATAAAATTCCAATGTTTTTCATAACATCGAAATGGGCACTGAAATGTCTGAATATATGTATTTTGGGTACTTTTATGTTAGCCGAGCGCCGGTGATCACCAAAATTTTTTAATCTCGCCAACCCTTTTTTTCTGCACAATCTTTTAACATTAGGTAATAACAAATAACCAATATTTTAACATTGCAGCGTAATGTCTTTAAAAACTTACTTAAAAATAGCTAAAATATAATCATGAGGAAATACGTAACCACAAAGGCTCAGATGTCATATAAACACCCCATTGGCGCGATCCCCCCCCCCCCCCCGTCAATTTGGCGAAAACTTGGTTTTTTAATATTAGTTACAAATAGCATGCAATAATTTGTGATTTTTTTTATTTCAATATAAAAATAAAATAACGTTATAACGTTAATGTTATAACGTTAATATACATTATAACGTTAATATTCGAAAACAAAGTTTTCGCCAGATTGGCGGGGAAAAAATTGCGCCAATGTGGTGCGTATATGATATCTGTGCCACCACAAACACATAAATACAAATAACAAAATCTCAGGAATTGAATTGAAATCAAAATTGAAATAATTGAATTGAAAGGGTTGCAATTCAGATGATACCAATTGAAACAAGATTTGGCGAGTTATCACTGGCGTCCAGCAAACATAAAAGTACCGTATTGTATATACATATTTTTTTTCGCTTTTTTGCTGATGTTGGAAATATGCCTCATGGTTCAATGGTATTTAATTAAGCAAGAAAAACTTCTGTGAAAATTCTGAGAGCCAGACTAAAATTTTAACAGTAAAAATTATATATATTTTTTGTAACATATTTATGTACAGTGAAAATAATTCATACCTCATAAGCCTAAAAATTGTTTATTTTATATTTTCTAAGAAAAATAATTGTAAGAAAATCTTACAATCCGTAACCTGTGATGATTTTTTTGGCGAGTTGATTTTGGCGATAAGTGTTTGATGTGATTGTTGCGATCTTCAGTCTTTCGGGTTACATTTTTAACTACTGAAGTGAACTTAATCTACTTGACGTCACACGCCTTTTGTCGCTATTTTGGATATTTTGGCCAATCGTGCCAACCAGCACTGTTTTAAAATTCAATTTAAATTATTTGTGGTTTGTCTTCTAAAGTATATTTACACATACAAATAATACTTTTAATTTTTCAATACACTGTTAAATATATTACTTTCAATGAGCCTATATTTTGTATTAAAATATATTTATTTCAATAAATTGATTAATTTTTGTGCCACGCTATCCAAAATCATAAGTAAAATTTATGTAAATTATTTTGCGTCATAGTATCCAAACGAAGAAAAATGTATGCAAGTGGATAATATGACGCAAAATAATCATAGCCCGGGTAGAGGAGTCCAAGACTCAACTTTAAAGTTATGAAGCGAGAGAGTGACACAATTAGAGGGATGAAAATGCATGGCGCAAAAATGTTCAAGGGTCCCGGACCGGTTCCCAGGAGGACAGTGTCCTAAATTGAATGTAGAAATGGTGGAATAACTAAATGGAAAATCCAAAAAACGAAGAAGATCAGATTAAAAGGAGTCAAGTTATTAACATTTTAGGGAACAATAACTTCAAGAAGCCGCTTACCGGCCCTAGGGTCTTAATTAGAATGTAGAAATGGAAAAATAACTAACTGGAGAAAGGGTCCCCAACAACGAAGCAAATCAGACAAAAAAAGAGTCAAGTGATTAATAATTTAGGGCACAAAAACTTAAAGGGGTCCAGGGAAACCGACTCTTGTCCAAGAAAAAATTTTGTTGTTCATGTAGCAGCTGGAAGTCCTAAGAAGTTGTTAGGAAACAAGTAATATATATTTTTTAAAGTCAAATCCTACTTTTTAATCATAAATATATAAAATAAACCCGTGCAGCATTAATGTCCCACGTTATCTTTATTGAACATTATTTTATAATCATCGTTGCGGAATTTTATTTCTGTGGCATCACTAATTTGAGATAAATCTTTCATTTCATTTATGAAAACAATGGGAGGAATTTTTTTCTCCCATTTAAAACTAAAATTAATTAATTAAATTTAATTAATGAATTAATATTTGAAAAAACTGTATTAACATAAAGTGTCATCCACTACAAGTTTAAAAATTTTTATTTGAATTTGAGAAGATGAATAGAAAATATTTTATTAAAGATTGAAAATTTTAACAAGATATATATATAGAGAGAGTGTGAGCTAATAGTAGGAATTTAAAAAAAGGCTAGTGAATTGGACGATTTTTAAGGGAGCTATAGTAGTGGCCCAAAAAAGGTCAGTTGATAGTTTCAAACAGGGGCTTAAGATGAAGGATCTGAACTGGAATGCAGAAATGGGGGAATAACTAAATGGAGAAAGGGGCCCCAAAAACGAAGATCATGGGTGAAAAGGGGAGGCAAGTTATTCAAAATTTAGAAAACGAAAACTTAAAGTGGTGCAGGGGGACCGGGTCTTGTCCGAGAAAATTTTGTGTTGTCCATGTAGTACCTGGAAGTCCTTAGAAGTTGCTAGAAAAAGATAGTGCATTGGATGATTTTTAAGGGAGCTATAGTGAGGAACCCAAAAG
This sequence comes from Maratus michaelseni, assembly GCA_963931845.1. NCBI lineage: Eukaryota > Metazoa > Arthropoda > Arachnida > Araneae > Salticidae > Maratus > Maratus michaelseni. The sequence goes on along the minus strand of OZ007596.1, from coordinate 183,412,824 downwards.
GGGCCAGCTGACAGTTTTGAGCAGGACCTTAAAATGAAGTGTCTGAACTGGAATGCAGAAATGGGGGACCAATTGGAAACAGAAATTGAAACTAAAGTCAATATATCCTGAAAAAGTCGAGTCGAATGAATCAAACCGCGTTGTGACGGGACCTATAGAACTCGAGTTACCTGCAAAATCTATTAGTTAAACCTTCCACCGACAGGGGGCACACTCTGTTCTATACGAACATAGCTGAAATCTTTGAGGCTGTCGATTTCAAGTTGAATGAGCAGTACCTCGTCGTGATCGGGCCCACAGAACCCGAGATAGTAATGCGCGCCTGGGGGTGAATCTTGGAACTAACTATGTGATGGGACACATAGTTCTATGGATGGGACACATAGAACTCCAGTTAGCTGCAAAAGTTGTTAGTTCCATCATCCACCGTCAGAGGGCGCACTCTTTTCTAGACAAACATAGCTGAATTCTCTCGATTTCGAGTCGAATGAGCCATACCTCGTCGTGATCGGGCCCACAGAACCCGAGATAGTAAAGCGCTCCTGGTGGTGAATCTTGGAACTAAAATCAATATATCCTGTCGAAGTCGAGTCGAATGAATCAAACTGCATTGTGATGGGACCCATAGAACTCGAGTTAGCTGCAAAATCCGTTATTTCCATCTTCCACCGCCAGGGGCACACTCTGTTCTATACGAACATAGCTGAATTCTTTGAGGCTGTCGATTTCAAGTTGAATGAGCCATACCTCGTCGTGATTGAGCCCATAGAACCCGATATAGGAAAACGCCACCTGGTGGTGAAACTTGGAACTAAAATCAATATATCCTGTCAATGTCGAGTCGAATGAATCAAACTGCATATTGATGGGACCCATAGAACTCCAGTTAGCTGCAAAATCCGTTAGTTCCATTTTCCACCGTCAGAGGGCGCAATCATTTCTATACAAACACAGCTGAAATATTTGAGGCTATCGATTTCGAGTCGAATGAGCCATACCTTGTCGTGATCGGACCCATAGAACCTGAGATAGAAAAGCGCCCCTAGTGGTAAAACATGGAACTAAAATCGATATACACTGTCAATGTGAAGATGAATTAATCTAACCATGTTGTGATGGGACCCACAGAACTCGAGTTAGCTGCAAAATCCATTAGTTCCACCTTCCACCACCAGGGGGCGCATTCTGTTCTATACGAACATAACCGAAATCTATAAAGCTATTGAAATCCAGTCGAATGAGCCAAATCTCGTCGTAATGGGGCCCATAGAACTTGAGATAGAAAAGCGCCCCCTGGGGGTGAAACTTGGAACTACAATCGATAAGTCCTGTCGATGTCGATTCGAATGAATCAAACCGCATCGTGATGGTACCCATAGAACCCGAGTTAGCTGCAAAATCTGTTAGTTCCATCTTCCACTGCCATGGAAGCAATCTGTTCTATACGAACATAACTGAAATCTTTGAGGCTCTCGATTTCAAGTCGAATGAGCCATACCTCGTCGTGATCGGGCCCATATAACCATATATTACAAAGTGCTCCTGGTGGTGGAACGCTGAACTAAAATCAGTAAGTTCTATTGATGTCGAGTCGAATGAGCCAAACTGCGTCGCAATTAGGGATGCACAACCTGTGGCCCGTGATTGGTAACTGGTGACCCCCGGAGACCATATATGCCAACATATCCAGAAATTTAGAATTTCCTTAATAATTCGCGAGAAAAATTTGCAATTTTTTTCCATAAATCATAGGAAAACATCATGAATTTCGTCGATCAGACGCATAAAATCATAAACTGCGTTGAATGGATGCGAATTTTGTCAATTGGGCATGGAAAAATCACAAATTTCACAATTTTGTCGCAAGAAAAAAAAAACGCAAATTCCAATAATCGGTCGACAGAAACAAGAGATGACAAAATCAGAAATTCCGGAGTTGTGAATTTCATCAATCACTCAAGAGAAAATAAAATCTTGAATTTTGTAAACCACTGGAAAAAACTCGCGAATTTCATTGATAAGGCACGTAAAATCGTGAATTGCATGGATCGAGCACGGACAAACAACGAATTTCATCGAATGGGCGTGGAAAGATTATGAATTTCAATGAACAGTCACGGAAAAAAATTGCAAATTGCCCATAGATCATAAGAAAAAAACATAAATTTTGTCTATCGGGTCCGTAAAATTATGAATTTCGTCAATAGGCATGGAAAATCACGAATTTCGTCAATTGGGCGTAGAAAAATCAAGAATACTGTCAAATGTTCGTGGAAAAATTGTAAATTTCGACGAACAGTCACAGAAAAAAAAATCACGAATTTCATCATTGTCAAGAGAAGAAAATTTGTGAATTACATTAATCGGCCGACGGAAATCATAGATATCAAAATTGGAAATTCCAGAGTTCCAAATTTCGTCAGTTTGCTGCGAAAAAAATAATTTCGACAACCACTCACGGAAAAAATTACGAATTTTATCAATCACTCTTTTAAAATAATCACGAATTTCGTTATTTTACTGCGAAAAAATCCCGAATTTCATCATCCACTCACAGAAAAATTTGCAAATTTCGTCAATCATTCATGTTGAAAAATTGCAAATTTTGTCTATCAGCAGTAGAAATGCGAATTTCATCAATGTATATCAGTTGAAAATCCTGAATTTCGTCAATCAGGCACAGAAAAAACATGATTTTGTGGATCGGGGGAGGGGAGATCATCAATTTTGTAGAACGCGCGCGTAAAAATCATGAATTTCATTTATTGGGTACATAAAAATCAGGAATATCGTAAAATAGCCGCAAAAAGATCAAGAAATTCGTCAATCAGGCATCTAAAAACCATTAATTTCATCCATCGGGCGAGTAAAAATCATAAATTTAGACGATCAGGCGTGTAAAAATCACGAACGTTGTAGAACGAGGGCGCAAAAATCATGAATTTGTCAAGCGGGTGCATAAAAATCACAAATTCGTCAAGTGGGAGAATAAAAATCACGAATTTCATCAATCGGGTGCATAAAAATCATTAATTTCATATATCGGGAGCAGAAAAAACAAATTTCATCGACCAGGCACGTAAAATTTATGAATTTCGCCAATCAGCCGCGCAAAAATCACGCATTATGTAGAACGGACGTGTAAGAATCACATAATCGTCGCGTGGGCATGTAAAAATCATGAATTCATCAAGTGGGTGCATAAAAATCATGAATTTCATCAAACGGATGCATAAAAATCATTAATTTCATAGATCGGGCGGAGAAAAAACAAATTTTGTTGATCGAGCATGTAAAAATCATGAATTTCGTCGATTGGGCACATACAATTCACGAATTTTGTAGAACGGCCACATAAAAATCACAAATTTCTATATGTGGGCGCTTGAAATAATGAATTCGTCAAGTGGGCACGTAAAAATCACGAATTCATTAAGTGGGTGCATAAAAATCACGTGTTTCTTCAGTCGGCGCATAAAAATCATAAATTTCGTCCATCGGATGAAGAAAAATCATTAATTTCATTGATCGGGTGCGGAAATATCATTGGTTTCGTCGATCGGAAGAGAAAAAATCATGAATTTTGTCGAACGGACGCGAAAAAAAAGAAAATCAGAAAATCCTGTATTTGGCCGGTAGTTTCCATATTTTTAATCGCCTGTTTTTCAATTTTTATTGCCGAGTTGTGACTGACGAGTGTTTATTTTCACTTTTACCCAAAAACGAATAACATCGATTTAAAAAGGGATAAGTTATTAACAATTTAGGGGAAAAAAGCTTCAATGGGCCGTGTACTGATCCCAAAGGTCTTAACTGAAGCGTAGAAATGAGGAAAAGCTAAATGGAAACAGTGCCCCAAACTCGAAGAAGATCGGATAAAAATGGGACAAGTTATTAATAATAGAGAGCAGATATCTTAAATGGGCGCCAAAGGGTCAATCCACATATAACTATAACATTTCTATAAGAGAGATTTTTTACAGTTATTATTAAATTATTATGTTAAATTACATAAAAGTATTATTAAATCCTAGAACAAGCGAGGCACTTGGGGAAGCAATAAATGAGTTTTTCTTGCTACCGGTCTGTTTAACAAAATCCCTGTATTTTTTCCATGCCACAAAATTACGAATCATACTGCTTTTTCTGCATTGAAGCAAGGTTTTGTAAGTGCAAATTGTGGTTGGGACATTTTCAATTAAGTCTTAAATTGAAAAAAAAGTGTCTGAATTGTTCCTTTTAATACTGAATTTAAATGAAACGTTTTTAAAATTCATAGAATTAGTAGATCCACATATCCACGTATAATATTTCTATGAGAGAGATTTTTCACAGATATTATTAAATTATTATGTTAAATTACAGAAAAGTATTATTAAATCCTACCTAGAACAAGCAAGACACTTGCCGACAAATTTCGCGAAGCGATAAATGAGTTTTTCTTGTTACCGGTTTGTTTACAAAATTCTCTGTGCTTTTTTCATGCCCAAAAATTACGAATCATACCGCTTCTACTACATTGAAGCAAGGTTTTGTAAGTGTAAAATGTGGTTGGGAAATTTTCAATTCAGTCTCAAATTAAAAAAAAAAAAGTCTGAATTGTTCCTTTGAATACTGAATTTAAATGTTTTTAAAATTCATAGAATTACAAGATCCACATATAACTATAACATTTCTATGAGAGAGATTTTTTACAGTTATTATAAAATTCTTATGTCAAATTACAGTAAAGTATTATTACAAGCGAGACACTTAGCAACGTCGAATTTAGCGAAGCGATAAATGAGTTTTTCTCGCTACTGGTTTGTTTCTTGCGTTACTTTTCTCTGTACATGTATGTTTTTTTAAAAAAACTAAATTTAAGTGTAATTATCAACAATGGATAAAATTTTGTTAGGTTTAATTTTGCTTAACATGGTTAGGTGCATTTTTCTATTAATTTGAAAATGTAGTATTAATTATTAAAATTAGTGGGTATTGTTTGACTTTCATCTTTGCAATTTATATGTAGTCAAGCATTGTTACCATTAAATCGTTTAATGCGAATTTTTGCTTAACAAGAATTGATAATGCAGTCCCAACAGATAAAATGGTACTATTATTTTAACGGTTAACACACATACACAAACGCACACACAAAAAAAAATGTTGTCCTTTAGATTTCATGTTGACAATATTCATCTGTAATTATATTAAATGTATAGTTTTTTTTTTTTTTTTTTTTTTTTTTTTTTTTTTTTTTTAGGTAGCTTTCAATACAAAAAAGTATAAAGCTACCTATTGCAGCCGTTCGGAGGAAAGCAGTTCCGGAAAATTTCGATATATTTTCACCGATCATGACCCCCAGACCCCAAAACCACCCTCCGCGTTCAAATGTTGATTTATATATATATATATATATATATATATATATATATATCTGACCTATGTCATACGATAACGCTCGTATTTATAAATCAATTTTGATGAAACTAATTGTGTGTATTAAGCTTACCAATGTCTAGACCGAGTTCGTTGGCCAGCTTGGTCCGCCATTTTGTTTCAAGATGGTGGCCACTTAAAAATTTAAAACTAAAATAAATATACAAAAAAGTTAAAAATTCAAGTTTATTTTTTAATTAAGTGTTAGGCCTTGATACGAGGATTCCAGAGCATTTTTTGGTTTACCTCTATCTTAAAAAATGGCTGAGATAGAGCAGTTTGAAATTCTTGGGTGGCTGACATTTTGAAACAAAACAGCACATTAACGCGATTACTCGCAAATTATTTTCTTTCATTGTTGTAATAATTTTCCCAATCATACGCATAAAACTATATATTCATATCCGTTAACGACACATTCTCGCCAAAATTGGCGACATTTGGCGACCAAAATAAATCTTCATAAATGAAGCCAATTTGGCTGTTGCTCAATAATTTGGCGAATTTCTTATTCAAATTCAGTATTAACGAATCTTTTGTAAACGTTTCTTTGCATTTTAACTTGCTGTTTTCGTGTAACATTAGCTAAAATTTTAAAACGGAGATATAGGAAAGCTACCTTTTCCTCCCGATACAGGCCGGAAGGACTTTTTTTACTAAATTTAAGTGTAATTATCAACAATGGATAAACGTTTGTTAGGTTTAATTTTGTTTAGCATGGTTAAGTGCATTTTTCTATTAATTTGAAAATGTAGTATTAATTTAAAAGGCGTTATGAGTTTTACAGTTGCTTCAATTATTATAATATTGTAGATTATGAACTTCAATAATTTAAATAAAAACAAAATATTAATGATTTTCTATAAAGTAGCATATAATGATACAGTTATGTAAATTTTAGAAATTGCAACTAGAAATTTTTATTTGATGCCTAAGATATTTACAGTAGGCGTCAATTCACACCTACCTTTCATTTCCCAATTTCTATCGCTGTTTGTAAGCTTCTGTCAGGTAAAATACATAATCAATGATTATATGGTCAGGAAATCTTCAGTTTGTTTAATCTCAAACAAAGATTTAAAAAAAAAAAACTGTACACGAGTGTAAGACACTATACCTTGTAATTCGTTAAAGGACACTGTTAAAAATTTCATCATAAGAAAACGGTTATTTGAACGGCAGCAAACCGGCCGTTCATTTGACCGTAATTTAAGATAACGGTTACTTAACCGCATTAAAGATATATTGTCATATGACCGTAAAATATATATGTATGGTCATTTGTCCGTAGCAGTACATAACGTTTACTTAACCGTATTATGAGTTTATTGGCATATGACCGTATTTTTAGAAAATGGTCATATAACCGTATTATGAGTTTATTGGCATATGACCGTGCAATATATATGTACGGTCAGTTGACCATATTTTTAGAAAATGGTTACACAACCGTATTATGAGTTTATTGCTATATGACCGTAAAATATACATATACAGTCATTTAACCATATTATGGGTTTAGTTTCAGATGACCATAAAGCATATATGTACGATCATTTGACCATAAATTTAGATAATGGTGAATTAACCATATTTTGAATTTATTGTTATATGACCTTAAAATATATATGTACAATTATATGCCCATATTTTAAAATAACTGTTAAAAGATCATACATATATTTTTTACAGTCATAAAACAAAAAAATCATAATTGTGTGTAACAAATGGGAGATAAAAAGTCATATTTCCATGTAATAAAAATATCACAAATAAATGTAAAAATGTACCCAATTACTTATTAAATTAATTTTATTCTTTACAAATGTATAGCATCTTAAAACAAAATTTAAATTCTTCTCTAATAAATAGATACTAATAGGAAAAAATATAACATTTATAATAATTCATAATGTTGATTATGCCTGATCAGAAGCCTTTTTTTTTTTTTTTTTTTTTTTTTTTTTGTCATGTAACAATAAATTCATTATTGTACTTAACTGGACTTCCTTGATCAAATAATATATGAACATTTGTATATGGGCTTCCTATTTTACCTTTATTTATTAAACAAGAACTTAAATTTATACTTAAAGATTACATACATTTTCAACAAATAAAATAAAACTAATAAATAACTGACCAAAATTTATAAATTACTTCTGACACTCTGGCATTTTTCTTCACATGGAAATAAGATTTTTTTTTTTTTTTTTTTTTTTTTTTTTTTTTTTTTTTGAAAAAAAAAACATATAAATTTATCTTTTTTTTTTTTTTCCAAGTTACATACTTAAAACTACCACTGTGCAACAAATAAAACCTTTGCAGTTTCTTCAATATTAAACAATAGTGTTTCATTATTCTTGCAAAACTTGGTATAATAATATTTTTCAATAAATCAATAATTTATCACTGAACCATGTATGAATATATGGTGGAATTTTAAAGAAATCAGTAGAGAGTATATAAATTTTAGAATATTTTTTTAGTGAAATAAATTATGAAGATTTAGATTTTTGGCTGATGTAGAATGAATACAGAAATTGCCACACCTATATATTTTTCATGCAAAAGTTCTACATACCGTATTTTTCGGCGTATAGTCAGCGGCTCAAATAATTCAGTATAGACCCAGAAATTTTATATAGTAATTGAAGTCAAGTATATTTCGAGAACAAAAAACTAGTATTTTATCAAATACAATTTCTGGGTCTAAAATAAATTATTTGAACCACAGATTATGGGCTGAAAAATACGGTATAAATAATTAGATGAGAAATATTTCTGAATAACTACAATGACTAAAAAATACCATGCCATTTTTTTTTCATTTAACAAACTTAATATATCTGTAAAAAATTTAAATAATTTCTAAATATTTGCAACTTACTCCAAAAATTACTTAAATATAGGTGTAGCAAGACTATTGATTGTTTCAAAGTTATTCAAAATCTGATTAAAATTATAAAAGTAATATTACATTCATATTTAAAAAAAAGTGATGAAAATAATGTAAAAAATTTATTTGACAATAGAAAAATGAGATATGCAATGACAATGAGTATATCATAAATATTTTGAAATTATGTATGTACAGTTAAATTGTAAACAATCATTCTAGCTAAATTAATATTTTAAAAAATGTAGGAAATGTATTATAAATTAACTTCCCAGTAAAAATATATTTCCTTATGCTTTAAAATACAACTTGCATTAAGTATCAAGCTATTTATATTGGAAGATTTAAATTCAGAAATAAGAAGATAGTTAAGTATTTTTGATAAATATTTTTCAGGATTGCTTAGCTAAAAATGCTTATAATAGTTTTTTTTCATTGTGAACATAAAATAATGTATTTTTAATCACTTACAAGATTGGTTTTAATTATTGTTTTAGAAATTAATTCAATCTGATAAATTACAGTAAAAATATTGGTGCACATGTATCCAGAAAAAAAAGAAGAGTAATGTGATTCACAAATAGTCAAAACAATCAATTAAAATATAGAAATACATTTATTATAATATATAAATTACATTAATACAATACATTACAATATATGCATAGCAACAACAGTTGGTTTGACGATATATAGCATGAATGCTGCTATTTTATTTGCTGTAGTCTGTTCCACACACAGAGTTGATCAACATTAAGTACCTTAAAAAAATTAAATGCATTTACCATGGATATAAGCATTCATATACATTTTTAAGAAAATACAAAAATAGAAGTTGTCATAAAATCATTTTAAGGCTATAAGTTAGAACAACAATGAGAAAATCAGAAATGACTAATGGAAAGCACAACCCTTTGTTCAATAAATACTTTAGGCAGTGCATTCTCTGGAAAAGCAGCAAAGAACTGCATGTTTTTTGTTTTGTTTTGTTTTTTCTGCACTATCTGTACAGTTTTCCACAACAATATGGAGCATTGCAAGAACCAATAATTTCTGTATAACTTACTCCATCTTCCAAAGGGTCTTGTTTAAATTGCATCTCATTCACTGGTACAATAGAGATTCTGCAACAGGTCAGATGGAGATAAGGCCTTTGAACTGCATGTAAATCTGTTTAGAAATACTACTTATCCCACACTGTTTGATAATAGGTAGCAATGCTCTGAAAATCTCTGATATAAAAATTCATAGAAATAGATATTTTACAAGCGGATTGGCCAGCTTGCTCACTAGTCTGAACTTAACTGAGCATCAATGGAATGCAATATATCTCCAAAGTATAGTATGCAAAATGTCTTGGACTATCTGCATTTTATATAAAAAATAAATAAGAATGGAATATAACCTAGCATCAGAATCATTAGCGATACAGAAAACAGACTTATTTTAACTATCAATCGGATTTTTCTGATGAATCATGTCCCATTTTATTGACTATGCAGGTATTTATCTAAGCATTTGTTGATACAAGCTTCACATTTCAAATCTTATTAAAATAAAAAAATTATGAAGAGTATGCTTTTTTGGAATGAAATTATATGAAGCGCCTCTTTTTAATAGAGGAATTCTGTAAATTTTTCCCTTTTAATAAATGAAATTTTGCGATTGGGCCCAACAGGGAACCCCATTTATGCCAAAATCCACTTCCGGTTTTCATAATTTTTTTTTAAAAACACACTAGGTATAAACAAAACCAAATTTATCATCAGTCTCTCTCACACACATATACCAGGTAAATAGGGAAAAAATGATAACCTGCAAAAATTACTGGTTGTTGGTAAAAAAAAAAATTACCCTCCCACATGCATATTATTTAATCATTGACACTCAAAATGCTTATAAATTGATCAACAAAAACTAACTATTTCTATAGATACAAAATATGAAGTATTGGTTGTAATTCTTTAACTTAGTTAAAATTTAATTTTGGAAAGTAATATAAAAATAGTCACCAGTTCAAATGTTTTGGTTGCCGATAGCGACATATTCGCATTTGCCAAACCTTGCATACATATATCATACACAACTTTTACAAAATTTTGTAGTTCATTAAAAATTAAGAAATTTAGTTGTGAAATGATCAAAACTTTATAGTTAGTTTTTTATGTAACTAAATAAAACAACAAGCAATAAACAGTAAGCAAGATAATAATACAGAAATAAACAGGCTGATGAAGCTACTGCAGAAAATAGTAAAACCTACCAAGATGAAATCGTACAGGACTGAAGGAAATTTCTGTTGCTCAAGTTTCTATATTAGCGGGTAAAATTTTATATAAAACCATAAAAAATTTCAGTATCAAATTGGTTTCAATTACACAGATTTTACTGAAATTGATAGTTACAAATTCCATACTTTATTTCATGTAGTACTTTTTAATACTTGTCATAACATTTGTTTTGAATAAATACTAATTAAACTGTTCAACTGTTTATTTCAATGCGATGGTTTTCTTTAGCAAATAATTGAGACTTGAAAAGGCCTAAAGAGGGCGCTAATCACACCAGTTGGTACCAGAAAATTGTACCTTTAACCATGGCATGATGCATGTTCAACTAACGCTAAATTGCCATTGAAATCATTATTTATTGTAAACGCATTCGAAAGTGTTAGATATTCAAATTCGATAATTTTTAAATTGTCATATAAACACAGAACACTAATATATCACATGAAATCTGAAATTGAGCAAAAAAATAATCATTATGAACAAATTAAAAATACATGTAATGCAATGGGCTTTCATAGGATTTTCTGAAGGCGAGAAGTTACATCTTTTTTCCATCAGATGGCACATTCAAGCACTTGAATCGCCAATAATAATATTGTATATTGTCTAAAAATTTATAAAAACTTTTAGTGAATATCAGGGAACCAACGGATAGGATTGGTTGGAAGAAATTAGAAACTTTAACAGAAATACTAGTCCAAATATTTTTTACAAAAATAGCTAAATCATGTGTGGTCACATACATGCTAAAAAATATGGAAACATTGATATATACTTATTAATCGGTGATTTATAATGAAAAAAATAACTATTTAGTTGTTCATAATGAAAACAAAGTCTATGATTGAAAAAATTATCTATCAACTTTTTAAGGGGACTCACTGTTTTAAATTTTCCAAAAATAAATTTTTTTGTTTTCATCTTTTTTTTTTTAAATTATATAATTCTGAATCGAATAAACAAATGGCATGAAAAAAATTCAAATTAGAACCCGGTCAAAAAAGTAAGTACTTTAACACAAGCTCAAATTGATTTTTAACTTGGCACACATTCTTTTCAAATCGTGTTTTTGCTACACTGTTTAAAAAACATCTTTTGCAGAAATATAATTTATTTTGAACAGATATATATGAAAAGATCATACCTAAAATCTTCACCTACACTTTTGTCAAATAAATAATGCAAACTTTATTTGTTGGATTTAGAATGAATGAATTTAAATGAGATAAACCTTAAAAATAAAATTCTAACTGCAACCAGCAGTCGATGCAGGGTTTCGCTCTTGGGGCCCATTTTATGAAGAGTAAAAGTTATTTTTGTAAAATTTATTATATTTATATGAAAAATAACATTTTGTAATGAAATATGAAATCCAGTTACACAAATTCAAACCAAACATTTATTAATAATAACTTCTTTAAATCCTTCTGCTAAACTTTTTCCTTCTAGTGAATTTGTTTTGTTAGCAAAATTTAAAACATAATAAAATAAAAGCAATTAATGAAGAATGTTTTTATGAAATGGAATTTTGTGAAGGGTTAATTTTATTAAATCAATTTTGTGAAGGCTCGTGTTTTATTAAATGGATTTTTGTGAACACAGTTGTTGATAAATTGTTTTATTAAATGAAATTTCGTGAAGGGCCCTAAATAGGCCCCAAATTTTACCTGGATAGGCCCCTGGCGACAAATAAAATTTCTCTCATTTAATTGAGAAAACAACAGGTGGTGATTGCACATATGATCCTTTTATGCATTTCTGTGCAAAAGAATAATCTTTATGCAAACGATTTGTTCTTTACAAACAGTGTGCACAACTAGAAAAATATGATATATAAAAAAATACACAATATTATCCAGCTCAATTTGAATATTTTAATGCCATTTGTTTTGTTCGATTCAGAAAAGTAATTAAAAAATATATATGAAAGAAAAATCAAACCTATGTTTAAGTATGCATAGACACTTGTAAAATATTAAACTAAATGTCAACATTCTTTACAAATTTTTTGATTGCATTTCTTTCAATGGTTTATTTATTTATTTTTACATGTGATATCTTATTTTGATGGTATAACTTTTTTTTTCAATTTTGTTTGTAGTTTTTTTTTCTACAGATATTTTAAATTTTGGAACCATTGCAAAATTGAAAACTGCAATTGTGTAGTACAGTTTGTGTAGTACAGTTTGTAAAATTTTGAGTATTACAGTTTTTGCTTTTCTTAATTAAAAGCAAAAACTGTACTATACAAAATCAAAATAATAAAAAGATACCCAGTCAGACATCCTATCCTATGCAAAAAAAAAAATATATATATATAAATAATAATAATAATTTAAAAATATTGAAAGCCAAATAAGAAGCTTGTAAAGAACACTGCCATTGTTTTAGCATTAGCTTGTGAGTGTCTTTGCACGACTAGCATAAGTGTCGAGAATTAGCAAAATTCTCAATACCTCTAGAAACGAAATACCTAATATATAATATATTAAAATATATTGATTTTATGGATTACTTATTGATATTTTCAGAGAGTTTGTACCACAACTCACAAGACATACTTTTCACAAAATATCTTGACCTAAATTTTATATATTTTTAAAAGTTAAATAATGATATATCTTTAAAATGTTTAATTACCTCCGAAAAAACTTTTCTAAAGAACTTTTGAATTCCATGAAGAACAGCACCACCATTCATCATCCATCAGAGGTAAAGTAAGATGAACCTTAAAAAGAATGTCAACACTGATAATACCAATATGCAGTATATCTTATCTATATTTATTTATTTATTTATTTATTAGGAATATACTGAATATTTAATACTTTTATGTTAGAAGGGCACCAGTGATATATACTATACGCATATATATATATTCATGTATACAAATATATCACCAGCGCCCGGCTAACATAAAAGTACCGAATATTCGATGTATTTATTTGGCTAGGCCAAATATCAAAGTACTCGCCGTTTCAAATATTAGAATTGGTCGAATATCTTGATACTGGACCAAACCCATTACTTTAAAACAAAAAGAAAAAAAATTAAATCTTACATAAGTTCTATTTTTAGCTATTAATAAATAAAGATATTTTGAATTAACAAACAAAATCCCTTAAATAAAAGATATTGCTTTTACATTATTTATTTGATATTTTAAAAGTGACACTTAAGAAAATTAACTGTAAAAGAAGACAATTAATAGGGAATAATGTATAAATGTGAGTTCCTGAATAGTATCTGTTAAAGGTAATATTCTGTTTCTTGCTTTTTCACAAACAGGGTGTTTCTAAACAAAATAGAACAAACTTTTAGGGGTAGTTATTTTGCATCAAAAATATATTGTGTATCTCACTAAAAGCATCACTTGGATTTTCGTTTATTACTTTAGCAATAATAAAAATAATGTAACGAGGTTTTCAAACTTCTTACTTTAATTTCTGTGAAACAGGATGACATGATGAGAATGCTGTAAATTGCCAAAGTTCAAATCCAAACAGTGAGGTACACATCCTATCCTTCAAAATACAGCTGACAGCACATATATTATGTCACAGACCAGAATTCAGTCACTTCCAATGATGTCATCATATTTCATACAAAGCAAAGTTATACATATATTACAAAGAAATTCTCACTAAAATATCTTCATTATTTTAAAGTTGTTACCAAAAATTCTGGTTCAGCTTCTAGTGAGATGCCCTATAGTTTGGATGGAATAAGTAAGTTGTAATGTTGGTTTCCTGTACAAAAAATGTTTATCCTGCCTTAAAGTTTGTTCCAAAATTTTAGGAACATCCTGTATGTTTACAATCTAGAGTCCTGCATTGGGTCAGGTTACCTGCTTTTACATCACACGCAGTTTGTGTCAGGTCGCTGCTTTATTTTTTGTTGCGTTTCGTGTTCGGTTTTGAGTCTTGCAGGTCGGGTTCAGGTTGACCTGCTTTTTCAAATATACACAGCTGAGTTGTATAATACATTCGCACATGCACGTGGAAAATTTTCTGCAAAATTCGAAACTTTGCAGAAAACATTTTAAAAAATAAAAACATAATTTTTGTTTTAATACCAAAAAATAAAAAATATTCCAATTTTATGTACGATTTATTTACTGTTTGCATACAATTTACAGTTTAAAGATGAAAGATATTGTGTGACATTACAGGCACTTGCGAAGAGCTCAAAATATTAAGGATTGGGCTATCTAAATGCATTGACAAAATAATTGATAAGAATGCAGCTCTTCCTATCATGGATTTTTAGCTTTATTATTTTTTTTAACCAAAATAATTATTCTTTAATTAATATTAATTAATTTTAAATGGTAAGTATTTTAAACTACTGTTTTTAATTCATATTGTCAAAATAATAACACATAATTTTATTAAACATTAAATTAATTTGCAGAAAGTTTTTGACCCAACATTTATGTGTGCAAGAAGTTTTTGGTTTTATACAAGTCTGGTCCACAGTATTTTTTTCAGATTAAATATATATACAATAAGACCTCCATAATGGACAATCCCAAAAAGCAGACACCTCTATTTAACGAACACTTTTTCAATTCTTAACACATATATTTGTATGCTTATACCTTGGAATAGGGGGCACCTTGAAATCTACACACATGTAGCATGTGTATGTGCTCATAACTATCACAAATATAATACATGTGTTTTTGTGAGTATCATAAATGAAATGTTTGCAATATTTTCATATTCTGACAAAAATTAAAAAATGTTTATTAACTGCACCGTAAAAAAAGAACAATCTATGATTACATTTCTTGTACATTTTATTTTTTCTCATGCAGTAAATTGAATATATATACCTATTCATATTAAAATACATATTTATTTTCATCTAAAACATAGTTCTGTTCAAATGTTTTGGGAAAATCCCAACAATTAGACTTGCAAAAAACATACATGACCCGACAGAATCACTCTAGGATGAACCCGATAAGCAGAAAGAAAATTAGAGTCATCCCAGCCAGGAAAAAAGATAGAAACAACCCGATCGGATGCAGGACTCTATTCACCGATCTTGAGGTATCTGCTATTCAGAGGTTACACTATATCTGAATATTAAAGAATATAGATTTGCCCATTTTCCTATAATATATAAAATTTGTATTAGAGATATAATTGTTCATGACTTTTCATAATAGTATTAAAACACGATTTATTGTTCTTTCATTGCTGGTTGAAATATGTCAGGTTCAGGTCAGGTTGCAGGTCGCCGGAAATTGTTCTTGCGGGTTCGGTTCGGGTTACAGGTTGAGGAAATTTTTTTGTTGGGTTCATGTCAGTTGTGGGTTGACTTCAAATGGAATTTGCAGGTTCGGGTTGGATACAACCCGACCCATGCAGGACTCTATTACAATCTCAGAAAAAAATAACCCGCTGTGGTGCATTTAAAAACTTCCTTGCGAAATAACAAAAAGGAGGAAAATTATTCTTGCTGAGTTGCCACCATTTGAATTAGATGTTTTTCGCCCCTTTCTGATAACACAAATATAACTTCAAATAATCTATTTGATTAAAATTCTCCTTTTTCAAAATTTCTTTCATAAATATTTGTTTTAAAACACATAAAAAATTATTCATTTATTTTAATTTTCAGAAGAAGTTATTTAATTTTATTAATTACAATTAACTTCACTAAAGAATTTATAAAAGTTTTATTAGTTGAAAAATTGTAATGTTTTAGCTTTTTTTTATGTGTTTTTAAATTTAAAAAAAAAATGAATTTTTCTCTGCATTGAGCTCAGATCCAGAACCCAATAAATTATACATCCAAATTAACATCCCTCCCTGTCATCAAAAATTAACAGGATTAATATGCAGGATTATGCCAATTTTTTTACAGAAATCGCCCCAAAGGAGTAAATAACTTGGTAGACCCTGGCGACCGCATCTGTAAAGCCCTGCCCGCGACCATTTGTCGAAACTCAAGATATTTTTTTTCGACCGATTTACGAAATTTGCTTTTTTTTTTCTGCTACCTTTTGACAAAATTTGCGATCCTTTTCTACAATCGTTTGTTAAAATTCGGGATTTGTTTTTCGAAACTGACTGGCAAAATTTGCGATTATTTTGCGTGATCGTTTGATGAAATTCTCGATTTGTTTTATGTGCGATTGTTTGACTAATTTAGTGATTTGTCGCAGAACCTTTGGAAGAAATCCGTGATGTTTTTCCGTGATAATTACATAAAATTCACAGTTTTTTGAAAAGTCTTTTGACAAAATTTGCAATATTTTTTCGAATCTGATTGAAAAAATTTGACTTTTTTATGCGAATGAATGTTGTTATCTGCGACCGAATGACTGAAATCGCTATTTATTTCTACAATCTTTGGCGAAATTCTCCATATTTTTCCATGGCAGTTCGAGAAAATTAGTGATTTTTACAACTAACAATTTGTTTAATTCTACGTCCAATTGGGAAAATTCGCTATGTTTTCGCGATCAATTGAAAAATTAGCTAATTTTGCATAATTTCATAAAATAAATAAATAAAAATCACAGACTTTCACGGAAATTTAAAAAAATTCTCTGCAAAAGAAATTAAGAGGGCAAAATCATGTACAAACTTTTTTATTGTGCAGGATTTTCTTATTTTGTGTGTGATTTGTGCAATCCCATGCACTATTTCACACCCCATCCCTCAAAGAAAAGTCCTGCCCCCCTCGCAAAAAAATCTTGAAATGGCACCCCTGCAGTAAAACCTGCAAAGAATTAGTTGAAAAGGGCTATTAAAAACCTAAATTTTAGACATTTCGCCGTCTTAGTAGGTATAATTGTTTGGTGCTTTTTCGCCGAAACTTTTTTTCGGATGAGAAGAATTCTGTCATAGACAGGTTTTGTTTTCACAAGTTTCATTGTAAAACAGCTATGCTCTTCAGAGGTCCAATATAGAAAGAATGTTTTAACAGTCTTAGAGGCAACATTTAAACAAAGGTAGCAATGCCTCCTATAACCGAAAACTTTCATAGTATCTTGAAATTATACCTGCTAAGACGGAAATTTTCATCTTTTTTTGCGAATTCGTATTCGAAGTTTTTACTTCTTTTGTATCTATGATTTAGTAAACATTTCTCATTCGGAGGGGGAGGGTTTACAGCCCTGCCGAACCTCATCCTTGGCTATGCCACTGCCGTCAAAGAAAAGTCCTCCTCTCCCCCCCCCCCCCCAAGAAAATTGTGAAATGGTGACCCTGGATTTGAAACATTGTATGCTAGAAAAATACTGCACTTAAGTAAAAGAATGGTTATAGTTCAGGCACAATTTTTTAAATCTATTGGTGAGTATACAAAACTTCACAGATAGACTGCCAAAAATGCCAGCATGGTGTATACTTAGAAATGAATTAGCATGACAGTTCATAAACAATTAACCATTTCTTAAATGTACGAACAAGGTACTAACCCAGTATATAAATTCGTTTAGAAGATTAATTTTTAATTTTCTAACAGATGGCGCTACTGATCTACTACAGCTACTTATTATTTTCGTCTTGTTTTTTTTTAAATAAATAAAGTTTTCGTAAAAGTAATCTACATTATTTTAATGTGGGTACAATTACACTGAAAAACTCATTATTATTATAGATGCTAAATGTCATACATATATAGTATTCATTAAGTTTCTTAATATTACATTCTCAAAACATCGTGTTTTCCGAATTCAGAACAAATGTGTTTTAGTCACGCACCAATGTTGGTGTTATTTCCAAGCTCACACCAAACTACTGTTTTCTAATAGGGTAGACTGGTACACAGTGGACCACTTTTTCAGTTAATTTTTTTTCTCTTTAACGGGCAACCCAATCTGCATGAAAATATTTTTTAATATTCCTTAAGCCTTTAAATACATTCATCATAATTTTCTCAGAACATAGTTTTCAGTATATTTTTCAAAAAATATATATATATATGTATATATATATATATATGCACCCGTAAAATGGACCAGTGTGTCCCAAAAGTGGGGCACAGTGGATCGTTATTAGAAATTATCTGAAATACAATGTAAATCTATTTTTTATTAATCTAATTCATTTTTATTTCCCCTTTACCCCAAGATAACATAGTAATATAAATTTACAAGTAACATTTTGAAACAAAAACAAAATAATTCATTATATTTTGAAAATAATAACAGATTAATACAGGAACAATTTAGTTGGAGTTATTACTTAAGTACAAAAAAAAAAAATCAGCGCACATTAAAATTTGCAAATGAAATTCCAAAATACTTATGAGTAAAATTGAACCTGGAATTTTCCTGAAATATTTTTGGGTCTGGAAGCAACATTATGAAATGATTGACATCAACAACAGATTCATCCACAGTTTTGGGAAAAATAAACTGATTTCCATTCAATTTGCATCTCATGAATCTTATTTGAATAGAATCATCACCAATTAGACTACATTCACACTAATATTTATTCAAAGGCAGTAAATGCAAAACAAAATATTTCTTACTATGTTAAATAAATTGTTATTTTTCTTACTACTTTAAAACAATATTTCTTTATAGAAAATAAGCAATTATTAAATATTTTGAACATTCTGCATTACAGGAGCAGAGTGGATTGTGGACTACTGTGCCACATGTTGAAGTTCATAAATAATCATAGTAATATTGTTTATAGCTTTCTTTTAAACATACTACTAACTTTAAAGTTAAATAAAAACAAGTATCTTAGCTTTACATAACAGCTGTTTTATCTTATTTATCTACAACCTTTACTCACTAAAATAAGTAAAAAAATATGATTTTGAAAAATTTTTACTTTTAGAAGCTCAAAACAACCAATCAAGATAAAATAGTTCAATCAAGTCACCAAAGCATCATAGACCCATTATTCGATCAATTCAGCTAAATAATAATGATCAAAGACGACTAGAGAGAAAAAAAGTTATACCGGAAACGGTTTTTATCAAACTAGGAAGTGAAAACTTATCATAAATTTCGAAATTTATTACGAGTAAATAAGATTGATCTTGTAATACGGATCGATATAAAGCGTAATTTTTTAATATATAAACATAGTGGAATGAAAATAAATACCATAATACTATAAAACAGCAATGTAACTTACATTAAATCACTAAAATCGTACCAATTTTAGTGAATCCTTACAAGATTCTGTCTCGGCGTCAGCAGGGCGTGTAAACAAACACAAACAATTTCCTGAAGTTGCCATTCCAGATACCAGATATTTTGAAGAAAGCGTTCTCATTGGTCCATGGAGTTTACGATAGATGTAAAATTACAATCATTGTACCACATTCATAAATAATTGCTAAAAGATGATTTTTTTATCACTGGGCGAATGAAATCTTTATAAATTAACGGTGTTTCGACAATTTTCTAGAAAAATGGTAAAGTCAATGTAAAATTTACGGTCAATGCATTATTATTTTACGGAAATTTTTAACAGTGCAGCTATTATTAATACATATATGAGCATTTTGCATCCATAAACCCAACCTCCGAGAAAAATATACTTTTTATTAATATTGGAATTATGTTGTTGTTGTGTTATAGCTTATCCTCCAACTCTCTGATGAAGTCAGACAAGATCCAATATACCGTTAATCCTTAGAAAATCCAGAACGAGAAGGGGGGAAGCATATAAGTCCTCTCTGGAAAGACCTAAGCAGTCCATGATGTGTTCAGCAGAGGCCTGTTGAGCTTGACATTTAGTGCAGATTTTAAAGATCTTTCTTCCCTCAAAGAACGAGAGACTTTTTGTGTGTCCACTTGCCAATCTTGAAATCACCGTTCGAGAGGCTCTGTTACAGTTGATAGCGAACGAAGAGCCCGTCTCTTTGCCCGCGTACCAGTGGTGGCTGGGAGGGACCTTCCATTCCTTTGAAATTTCAGATATAACTCTAGGTTGATGTTCTGAGTAGGTAAGGGCTGAAGAGGAAGATATAGATTGACAACAACCCTCCTTGGCCAAGCGATCAGCTTGCTCATTGCCATAAATGTCTACATGGGATGGAATCCACTGAAAATGAACATCATGGAGCTTTGAAATAATTTTAAGTTTAAGAAGGACGGAAATACTAGTTTTATCTCCAACTGTAATCCAATTGTGAAGGTATTGAAGGGAGATGCGACTTACTGAAAGAATCCAGAGGTCTCCGAAGTCCCGCTCGCTGAGAATAGCCTCGAGGCCTTGTTAAATTGCAATAAGCTCGCTTTTAAAGACTGAAGAGAAATCAGGGTTATGGAGACTGGTGAACAAATTTTGCTCTGGTTTTTCAATGTAGATCCCACTCCCAGAGTGGTCGTCCAGTTGACTGCCATCCGTATATGATTTTATGGCGTTATCAGGGATCTCATTTATAACTTCTAATGCCAACTGCCTGAGATGAGCTGGTATAAGGTCCTTTTTAGTGACCGGAGCGGAAAAGTCGAAGTGGAAATGGACTCTGGAGATTCCCTCTGACGGACTCAGAAAAGATTTTAAGGAGTGGGGCTCAACCCCACTATAAGGTAAGTGCAGGAGTTCAACATGACTGAATGCGCTGTTTTTCTTCAGTCGCTGATTATTACGCCAGTTGTTTATTTATAGAGAATATTGGAATTATTAATATACTATTTTACAAAACCCATAAACTCCCCACTCCCTATTCTTTTCATCATAAATAATGCACTATATATACATACTAATATTGTTTAAAAGTATATATTAAAAAATAAATTTTACTGGCTGCTAGCCAATTTCACTAGAAAAAAAAACAGAATTTTCCATTTCTCTGACTTATGAAAATAAATATTAGAAGAGCAATAAATTTCTTTATTATCTGTTTTTAAAATGCAAATTTAAGAAAAGAAATTTAAAACATTGTACTGTAGGTAATTTTTATTCTTGTTTATGAAAGGATCATCAAAGCTGCGTATTCTACTGAATGTTCAGAATTTTGAAATATACTATTAAACAGAGTGATTAATAATATTTTAAAAATGATGCTTCATTTTACTCTTTAAAAAAAATTAAACATTTAATAAAATAAAATATAAACATTTGGGAGTAAACATGAAGTATAATAAATGTGTAATGACCATACAAGCATTAATTATTTAAGATGTATTTTACCTGACAAAAGCTAAGCTAACATATTTTAGTGCTTTATAGCGTCTTCAATCTTCATGACGCATGGAAAGGAAAGCCCATGCGATCGATTGATTCATTGATTATATTTTTTTGAGCAAATTATTGGCCAAAATATCTTAATCTTTTTTTTTCCTTTAAAAATTGACAAATAAATTATAAATAACAATTAAACTCTATATATATAATTATGAAATATTTCAATATTTTAAACAAGGAATCTTAAAAAATTTTCGACCTACTGAAATGTGGCATTTTTTATTATAACAAAAAAGAAAAATATAAAAACAACAATTTAATTTAATACATACATATATATATTACATGTTAAAAATTACATTAAAAACTGATTTAGAATTTAAAAAAAGAAACCTAAATAGTTACTCAGCCATATGCAGATTCAGATAGCTTTATAACTCTAACCGCGAGAGCCTATTCTCGGGTAGGAAAAAGTAGTAAATCAGTCGCATGTTTTCTTAAGGGAAAAAGCGTAGGAATATAGTCCAATTTTAAAAGTGGATTATATGGAAAACAAGAGTTTTCCTACGTTAGCGCAAAATCTTATTCGATTCATCTAAAACCGATTAATATAATATATTAATTAAAAAAATCGTCTGAGCCGTTTTGGAGAAAACGAGTATGAGCCCATTACACCTTTACATCCCCCATTTTCACTTAAAAATGGACTTCCAGATCTTAAAATCTGCTGCATGTAGAAATGTATAAATTTCAGACCGGAGATATAAGACTAATGTGAAAAAATCAAAACGATATGCCTCATATTTGCTGAGATATAAAATGTCGGCATTTAGCTTTTCCTTTGATGTCCTTCTAACTGTATATATAAGAGTGACGGAATCTTCGGTTTTGGTCTTTCGGTTTTCGGTTTTTAGCTGCGTCACTCGATATTAATGCACAAGATAAACTTCGCTAAATGGGCATAAAAATGAGTGTAGTTTCTTTTTTTAAATAAAAATGCCAGATACAGCAATATGTCACTCGCGTGTGGTATTCTGGAGTTTTAAATTTATGAATATTAAAATTTACAAAGAAAATCCCCTTTTTTTTAACTGAAAAATATTTCTCAACGAAGATTTTTAACGCCTTCGTAGAAAGAGGTTTAAAGTGGATATCGGCAATTTTTTTTACCTTCGTGTTTGAAGATAAATGTACTGTCATAAATTAAATTTCTTAGGAAAATGTATGTGACACTAATTTGTCTTGTTTGATTATATTTGAAAGATGGATGTGAAAAGTCTATAGCAGCTTGGTTATCACACAGAAGTTGACCTGAAACAATTTGCTTTATGAAATATGTTTAAACTTAAACGTTTCTGCATAATATTAATACGTCTACAGCAATTCTTTACCGACTTATGTTAGTGTTTTGCATTCAAATTTCATCGTGGAAAGGGCGACGCAATTCTACTTGAAGGTACGTTTTTTAATAGGGGATTCATTTTAAAATAGAATAATCCCCACTCCCCACAGAAGGTCATCACGATTCGATGTGAAACCCGCATCACTGTACAAATTATTGTAAGTGAGATAAATAGATTAGTTAGTTACTAATACAGTCAAAAAGCGTAAAATGCGATGTGCTCATCCAATAAAAATTGAATTTCTATTCATTCTGCTGCTGCATTCCATTGAATACCAATTTCCGAAATTTCGGCTGAGGAATATTTCATCAGATTCCGTCTCCTGCATAAGTTGCAACTTGTAGAGGTATTTGCTTCAGGATAATTTTTAGTGATTTCCATACACTGCCATACAAAATATCACTCAATTCAGATACAGTTTGAGCACAGCATTACATGTATAAAGATTTTTTCGACAGTGATTGCATAGTATGGTCAATTATATGGGCTACATCATTTATTTGAAAGCCAACAATTCCTTGGATGTGAAGCCAAAGAACCTGGTATTACAAATTTTGTGTGTCTTGTCTCTTCGGAAATCGTCATAGAACCTTCAGAAATCTACATAATATGAATGATCCGATACGGCTTCGATGTCGCAGTGGCACGTTCCCAATTCTTACAATAAAGTTCAACTAAAAAGTCTTCCTCGATAATTGCTAACATTCCTATGAGTGCAGTTTCGTGCCTACTATACGAAACAAATAATACTATCTGTCACAAAAGTGGCATTTTGAGCCCCTCTTTTTTTCACACAATTGGATAATAATGTATAATATAACTAGCAGAACCACGCGGATTTGCCGGTGTTAACATAAATTAAAATCCAATCAAAAACGTCACATGTAAAAAATGCAACCAAGTCTCGTGACTTTTTTACCGTAAAAAGTTCTGAGATCGTGTAATGCCAAGTTTAGCTATCTTATTAACTCTGAAATTTCCTTCACAAAGCACTCCTAGTCTCTACATCTTCATTTAATTAATATTTTGTGACTTGGCAATTACGCAGCACAGATAATTTATTACACCTTACTAGTTTTGGGATGGATGCGATAATTTGATTAAGTCTAATTATATACGCACAGCTAATTTATTACACCTTAATATGTTATGGGATGGGATGGTATTATTTGATTAAAACTAACTATAGATCACATTCTCGAGCTATGTAATTGCCAAGTCAAAAATTAATAATTAACTAAAGATGTACAGACTAGGAGGGATTTGTGAATGAAATTTCAGAGTTAATAAGATAGCTAAACTTGGCTTTACACGATCTCAGAACTTTTTACGGAAAAAGAGTCACGAGACTTGGCTGCATTTTTTACAAGTGACATTTTTGATTGGATTTCACTTCTTTTTGTAAGTAATCCTCCTTTTCTCGGTTTTGGGATATTTTTGAAGATCATCCACTGGTTTTCGCTAAGCCCACACTCTGTCAATATTATTTTCAGGTACTAAAAATTTGAAGCTTTAGTTTCGTTTGCAAAGTCCTGTAGATAAAAAGAAGTTTCAGGTTCTTAAGCAAGCACTAAGTTATGGGAGGGGCAGTCAAAAGTACTCTCAATTGCTTCCAGTAAAGGTGCTATCCATCTGAGATATTACTCGTAGCCCTAGATACTTGATATTTAGGAACAAAGTACTGTTTAGGATAAAAAGAAAGCAAAAATTTAAATTTCTGGAAATTTCCAATAAATCAAACTATATTCGATTTTTCGATGTTTTTTTTTTCGTTTTTTTTTATTACTAGGGGGCTCTGCCTCCTGCTTGCTACGCTCACCAACCCCCGTTCTGATTTCTCAGCCTGTTAAAACCTGGTAATGTATCCTGTTTTAAAAAGATGATTATGATGATATCACGAACGGCAACTTTCTTCTGTAATCAGGTTATAATTCTTTTTCATTTAACTGGTTATAATGCTTTCTCATTTAATTCATCTTTTTTATTTTTAATATTAATGTGTAAACACAATTTTTATGACGTAATTTTCTTTATTTCCTGCTTTCAACACGTGATCATTTAATTATTATTTTAAACTTTCATTATTGTTTTTAATAGTCTCGCGCAAATACATTTTTTTATTTGAGATAAAACATAATCCTTCGCGCTTATTTAGAAATTGGCAACAATATAAAAAATGACTTTTTCATGAAAAGATTTTTTACTCGATTTTTAAGGATTTTTTGAGTTTTTACTGTCCGACCGTGATATTTTTTTTAATTTCTGAAACTTGTTATATTTCGCGTCTGGTGGTATGATTTTCGAATCCGTAAAATGGCCAGAAAAAAAGTAATAGCTCCTCAAAAAAGTCCCTAGTAAAAAAGCGATGAGAATAACCCAGAATATCTTCGCAGAATTTGATTGGTCCATTTCGTTTTTGGCTCAGTTCCAGAATTTTTTTTTTTTAATATAGAAGGATTATTATTTTTAATTTCCGGATTTTTTAATTTTTTCTTACTTTGTATCCTAAACCCTACCTTTCTGCCAAATGCCAAGCTTCTAGGTCTAAAAAAATCGAATTATTTTCAAACTTTCAATTTTTGATATTTTTTTTTTCGATTTTATTTCTGAGTTTCCAGATTGTCATGTCAATTTAGTAATTCTTTGATCCGTCTTCTTAGAACCATTTAGGTACAATTTAGAGATAAATCAAGATAATCTTAGAATCACCATGATTTTATTTAGAAAGGACTATCAAGCCATAACCAGCCAGTGATGTCGGGAAGGGAGGGGGAACTGTGAAAATTTTTGAATTTTCCGGATTTTTTATTTTTTTCTAATTTTGTATCCGAAAAAAAACTACCTTTATTCCGAGTGCCAAGTTTCTAGCGCTATAAAATCAAATTATTATAAAATTTTCGATTTTTTTTATTTTTCTTTCGATTTTAAATGTTTTTTTTTTAATTTTTTCTTATTCTGAATCCTAAACACTGTTAGAATTTTATAAATGATGTCCTAACTTAAAGTAAAAATAACTTTCATAATAACTAAAGATTATTTAATCTTTTCAATAAATACACAAATAGTAAAGATACAAATCGTTAAGAAAAAATGCAAGCTACATCCTTGCGTGAGATTAGAAAAGTGAGTTGAGGCAAGCGAAGTCGGGAAAACAGTCTAGAGTGTCAACAACTTATCCTGTTGCCACATCGTGACGGTAAAAAGTTCTTGAAACACTGTTGCCACAAAAACAAATATTTTTTCCTGCCATCTGGTGGATGATAATGGAAAGTTCACCACAGTACTCCCCCCCAAGTGCCTGAGGAACTGAGGTCATAGGTACCGTGTGTTGAATCGGACACGACGACCAGAACGAGTTGCCACAAGAGTCTTTTGAAGTGGATCTGTCTTCACTGGGTCAGGTTGAGAAGTTGAGGCATTAGCTTGTGAAGATTGCTCGGTACAGTGTTGTGGTATAGGCAATTGCTGAGTAGTTGGGGTGATGGAGAAATCAGAAGTTTCTAAGAAGGCGGGTTTCAGTCTATCAATACTGATAACAGTTTGTCTGCCATTCATGTTGATATTGAAAGTCTTGTCGGCTCTTTGTATTACACTGAATGGGCCATCATAAGGACTTTGAAGTGACTTCTTTACAGCATCATGCCTCACAAACACATGAGTGCATGTTTTGAGGGACGGTGAACAAAAACAGCCGGCTTGGCATGTGCAGAAGTTGGAGTAGGTTTTAATGAGTTCATGGTGTCTCGCAATGTTTGTAAAAAGTCATGAGGTTGGATATCAATTTGCGGGTGGTCGATCATTTCACATGGGAGTCTTAGTGGTGCACCATAAACGAGCTCAGCACTAGTGCAGTCGAGGTCTGCTTTGAATGAAGATCTAAGTCCAAGCAAGACAATACGGAGTGATTCAGTCCATTTCGATTCATGGCATCGAAGTGCTTGTTTTAGGGAACGATGGAACCAAGTAAACCGTTGCTTTTTGGGTGATATGGTGTTGTACGGGTCTTCTGGATACCCAACATCTTATTAAGGATGGATAATAAGTTGCTTTCAAATTGTCTGCCCTGATCTGAAGTTATGAGGGTAGGGATTCCGAATCGTGAAATCCAATTCATATTAATTTTAATATTTTTGAATTCATTTAAATTTTATAATCTAGCACATTACCTTTACACCAAATTTTAAGTTTCTAAGACTAGGATATCGAATTATTTTCAATTTCTAAATTTGCTTTTGAAATTTCGAAATTTTCGAATTTTTTTTTCGAATTTTCTGGATTTTTTTTTTTCAAAATTTCCGTATTTACTAATTTTGAATTATTTAGTATTCCAAATATTACCTTTATTTCAAATTTCAAGTTTCTAGTGCTACAAAATCGAATTATTTTCAAATATTTTTTTTTTTTACATTTTTCAATTTCTTTATTTTATTTTCGAATTTTATCGTGTTTTTAATTTTATCTTATTCTGAATCTTACACAATACATTTACGCCGAATTTTCTGTTCCTAAGGCTGAAATATCAAATTATTTTCATTATTTCAATTTTGTTCGACGTTTTCGAATTTTCGTTTTTTTTTTTCTAATTAATTTTCCGAATTTTTTAATTCTTCCTTATTTTGAATGCTAAATGCCACCTTTTTTCCGAATTCCAAATTTCTAGCACAACAAAATCGAATTATTTTCAAATTTTTGATTTTTTTCGATTTTTTAAATTTTTTGATTTTATTTTCGATTTTATTGTGTTTTTGATGTTTTTTTACACTACCTTCTCACTAAATTTTAATTCTCTAAGAGTAGGATATCAAATTATTTTCAAGTTTCAATTTTGTTGGAATTTTTGATATATTTTTTTTAATTTTCCGGATTTTTTAATTTTTTTTTTGTCTTTGTATCCTTAACACTAAATTTATTCGAAATTTCAAGTTTCTAGGGCTAGGGAATGTTCATTATCTTTTTGATGACGGGTGAGTGAGTGACAAAAAATCGAAAGTATGAATTCATATATAGTCTGATCTAGAAAAGACAGTAACATGAAATTTTAAATTTTGGTCCTATGTGCCTCATACCGTAGATAAAGGAAGGTTCAGGTTTTTGGGAAACTCATGCGCAAATATATGGGGGGTCAAAATTGCCCTGAGTTGCTTCCAGAAAAGGATGTTTACGGCTGTGCTTTCTCGACTTGTCGGAGGCACTGCCGTGCCTCCACTAAGCTAAACTTGACTTTACATGATTTTGAGAACTTTTTACGGTAAAAGAGTCACTACACTTAGTTGCATTTTTTACATGTGACGTTTTTAATGGGATTTTACTTATATTTATAAGTAATCCTCTTTTTTTTACTTTGGGCTCCTTTTGGATATCATCCAAAGTTTCGCCAAGTTTACACTCTGTCTCTATTACTTGTAGGTACCAAAAATTTGGAGCTGTAGTTTCGTTTGCAACGTCCTGCAGATAAAAAGAAGTTCCAGGTTCCTAGGTACGTACTAAGTTATGGGAAGGAGGGAAATTTGAGGTATTATTCGCAGCCCTAGGTACTTGGTATTCGGCATAAAAGTGCTGTTTAGGATACAAATTAAGATACAAAATTCCAACAAATAGAAATATTTTCGGTTGTACGATTTTTTTTCGAATTTTTCGATTATTTTCTTCGTTTTTTCCAATTTTTAAAATTTTCCTTCTTTTGTATCCTAAAGCCTACCTTTATGCCAGATTTCATGTTTCTGTGACTACAAAATCGATTTGCTTTCGAATGTTCGATTTTTTACTTATATTTAGATTTTTCGATTTTATTTTCGAATTTTCCAAATTTTTAAATTTTACTCTTTTTTTAATACTAAACACTACCTTTATCCAAATTTTAAGTTTCTAAAACTAAGACTACAATATCAAATTATTTTCAAATTTTGAATTTTTTTAGAAATTTAGAAATTTTGATTTTTTTTTCGAATTTTTCGGATTTTTTTATTTATAAATTTATATTTTTGCATCCTAAACACTACCCTTATTCCAAATTTCAAGTTTCTCGGCTATGAGATGTACCATATCTTTCTGATGATTGGTGAATGAGTGATATCGTCTGAACTAGAAAAGAAAGAAAGGTGACATTTTAAATTTTGGTCCTGTTTGCCGCATATACTAGACAAACGAAGTTTCATGTTTTGGGGAAACTTCACTGTAAAGAAATGGGTGGTGAGCACTGAGTTGCTTCCAGAAATGTATGATTCCGGCTGTGCTTTCTCGACTTGGCGGAGAAACTGCCTTGCCTCCACATAACTAAAAATTATTGCTTTTCTTTGTTTAATTATACTCTATTCAATAACCACATATCTAACTGCTTAGATTAAAGATATAAAATCTTACCTGAGAAATTTAGAGTGTTTGTCCTTTGTTAAGTATATTTATTTTGTTTATATTTATACGTTTCGCTGACGCGGATAAGTTGATTGATACATCTGATTACTCTAACTTCATATAGTTTATGAACTAGAAAATGTTTCAGGTTTCTGGGCGACTAGCACAAAGATATGGAAGGGGGGGGGGGAGGTATCAAAAGTACCCTGAGTCGCTTCCAGGAAAGGTACTATTGATCTGAGGTATTACTCGCAGCCCCAGATACTTGATATTTGTCATAAAAGTACTGTTTAGGATAAAAAGAAAAACAAAATTAAAAATTACGGACAATTCAAACAAATCAAACTTTTTTCGATTTTCTTCGATATATTTTTTAGAATTTTTAGGTTTGTTTTTTTTTCGAAATTTACGGTTTTTTTAGAAAATTTTTCTTTCTTTGTATCCTAAATCCTATCTTCATGCCAAATTTCAAGTTTTTTGGACAACAAAATCGAATTATTTTCGAATTTTCGAATTTTTTACAAATATTTCAATTTTTTATTTCATTTTCGAATTTTCCAAATTTTTTAATTTTTTCTTTTATTAAATCGTAAACACTACCTTCAAAACCAAATTTTAAATTTCCAAGACAGCAAGATCGAATTAATAAAATAAAATTTATCTTTCTTTTTTTTAATTTTTCGAATTTTCAGGATTTTTTAAATTTTTCCGTATTTTGTATCCTAAATACTACCTTAATCCCAAATTCCAAGTTTTTAGTGCTACAAAATCGAATTATTTACAAATTTTCGATATTTATGATTTTTTTATTTTGTTTTTGATTTTTAATGTATTTTTAATTTTTCTTTATTCTCGAATGCTAAAAACTACCTTTATGCCGAATTTTAAGTTTCTAAAGTTAAACGATCGAATTCTTCTTATTTTTTTATTTTTTTTTAGAATTTTTAAATTTTCGATTTCTTTTTTCAAATTTTCTGGATTTTTTTTAATTTTTTTCTTTTTTTGTATCCTAAACACCACCTTTATTCCAAATTTCTAGTTTCTAGCGCTACAAAATAGAATCCTTTTCAAATTTTCGATTTTTTTTTCTATTGTTTACTTTTATTTTCGATTTTTATTGTGTTTTTAATGTTTTCTTTTTCTAAATCCTAAACAGTACCTTCTCACCAAATTTTAAGTTTTTAAATTTTGTTGGAATTTTTGCATTTTTCGATTTTTTTTTCCAGATTTTATATATTTTTTTTCTGTTTATCGTATTTTAAATTTCCAAGACAGCAAGATCGAATTATTTAAAAAAAAAAATTATCTTTCTTTTTTTTAATTTTTCGAATTTTCAGGATTTTTTTAATTTTTCCGTATTTTGTATCCTAAATACTACCTTAATCCCAAATTCCAAGTTTTTAGTGCTACAAACTCGAATTATTTACAAATTTTCGATATTTATGATTTTTTTATATTGTTTTTGATTTTTAATATATTTTTAACTACCTTACCACACACATAATAAAACCTATAACACCTATAACACTACCTTTATTCCAAATTTCAAGTTTCTAGGGGGTACGGTATCTACCTTATCTTTTTGATGACGCATGAGTGAGTGAGTGACAAAAAATCGAAACTTTGAGTTCATATATCGTCTGAACTAGAAAAGACAGAAATGTGAAATTTCAAATTTTGGTTCTGTGTTCCCCTTACTCTAGACAAACAAAGTTTCGGGTTTTCGGGAAACTCCAGCGCAGATATGGGGGGATGAAAAGTACCCTGAATTGCTTCCAGTAAAGGATACTTACGGTGTGCTTTCTCGACTCTGCGGAGGCGCTGCCGGGCCTCCAGATACAATAACACGACAATAAAATGACGGAGCTTTGTGCATTCTCGCTTATAAATCAATAAAAAGACAATCAGAAAAATAGTTTATTTGACACAACCATAGTAAAATTTCTCAGCTTTATAAATGAGAATGCGCGTTTTCTTTGCGCGTGTAAACTATACTAATATTATAAAGAAGAATCGATTGCTTGTTTGTTTGTTTGTAGGAGGCAATCTCTGGAATTACCGAAACTATTTCAAAAGTAACGGTGGCAAACTGAGGATGACAATCCGTGATCCAACATAGGCCATATTTTATGTCAGTATCACTAACCCCATGGAGGTGCAGGCGCGAAAAACTTTCTAAAATTGCGATTTTTGTGATACTGAAGGAGCCATAAACTAGAAATTTAGAATGGTAGTTACATATAAGATTTAAATGTTCTCTAAGAACGATTTCTAAAAAAAAAATCCAAATTTAAAATTGTGAAATGAACAAAAAGCCTTCTGAAAATATTCCAAATTACAATTTCAATGAAATCTATGGAACTACAAGAGCCGATTTCAAACGTAATAGTGGTAAATTGATGGGGACAGTCGCTGCTCTAACATAGGCTACATTTTATGTCGGTGTCAATACCCCAATGTGGTACTGAAGCGAAAAACGTTCTAAAAGTGCGATTTTTGTGATACTGAAGGGGTTACAAACTTGAAATTTGGCATTGTAGTTACTTATAATATGTAAATGCTGTCTAAGAACAGTTTCTAAAAAATTCGAAATTTAAAAAGGTGAAATGAGCGAAAAACGTTCTAAAAACTTTCTAAATTGCAATTTCTATGTAATCTCTGTAATTACTGAACCTATTTGAAACGTAATGGTGGCAAATTGATGGTGACAATCGCTGCTCTAACATAGGCTATATGTTACGTCGGTGTCACTACCCCAGGGAAGGCGGTGTAGTAGCAAAAAAAATCTAAAATTGCAAATGTTGTGATACTGAAAGGGCTAAAAACTTTAAATTTGGCAATACAGTTACATATAAAATGTACCGTATTGGCCAAATTATTAGTCCCATTCGATAACAAAATCCTCAAACTATGTTTCTACCATGAGTATATTAAAATAAATCAGCCTGGTAGTGCAGTAAACAATTCAAAAGATTACGCAGAGCACTGACTTCAATATAAATGAGATATTTTGTTTATATTTTCTATAGATGAGTTACAACACTAATCATTACAAAATCCAGAAATTTGGTTCTGTTTACATTGTTTGCTTGTCTGTTATAAATCAAATAATATCACTTCTAATTATTAATTTTAATGTTTTAATTGTTCCTCTAATCTTTTTTGTATTAATTTTAGGTTTTTAACTGAAAAATAACATTGTTTAAGGATCTTTCTATAATAGTAATTAA
The DNA here is from genome assembly GCA_963931845.1 of Maratus michaelseni. Lineage (NCBI taxonomy): Eukaryota > Metazoa > Arthropoda > Arachnida > Araneae > Salticidae > Maratus > Maratus michaelseni. Next base: position 183,380,106 of record OZ007596.1, on the reverse strand, counting down.
AATGGGTGGAAAGAAAGACATTTCACAAATGAAAGTGAACAGATTTATTATCTTGCAAAATTCTAACTTGAACCTAGCTGAAATTGCCAGTAGACTTTCTGTGTCTCGAAAAACTGCAATTTTAATGGAAACGGAACACAAAACAGAGTTAGACAATCTAGAAGAAACCGTATTTTTTAAGAACGTGATGATAGATTTTTACTCATTTTGAGCAGAAATAGCAAAAACATTTCTTCAAGTCAGTTGAAAGCTGCACTGGTTACCCAGAGCATTGCTTTGAGCACAAGAAATATCCACAAAAGCCTTTTTGATGCTTGTTACAAGGCCTTGACTGAAACCATGAAAATAATCGATTGACGTCGGCCAAATGGTTTAAAACTGGACAGTTGATGACTGGTAGAGGATAAATATCTTTTCATTAGCTTAAGTAGACATTGTATACAATTTATAATTAGAAAATCTTGGTAAACTCCGTTTTTAAACGATTTGGCCCACGTGAGTCGTTGCCTTATCATGGCTTCAGTCAGCTTCGATTCTTTCCTTGGGCGATAGGCCTTGAGGCGAGCCTCAAAAAGTTTCCCGCGAATGGATTTTGTGCTCAAAACAATGCCCTTCTTACAGAGAGCAGCGTTCAACTGTGTTGAAGAACTTTTTCTGCTATTTCTACTCAAATTCAGTAAAACTTTATCACCACGTTGTGAAGAAATCCGTTTTATTCTACATCGTCCAACTCTGTTCGGTGTTCCATTTCCATTCAAATTGATGTTTCTTTTATTTTTACTATAGTTTTTCGAGATACAGAAGGTCTATTGGCAATTTCAGCTTGTGTCAAATTAGAATTTCGCAAGAGAACGTGAATTTGTACACGTTTTCTTATAAAAATATCTTTCCTGGCACCCACTTTAATTACTGCTATAGACAATTCTTTAACGTGTTGAATACCGCAATAGCAAAATCATCCCAATGGTCTGAAACCCACAATAACCCTGGATAGATGAAATGATTTTCCTTCCCTTTAAATGGGTCAGGGCTCTGTCGAGGGGGTGGCATCTCTCAGTGATGGATGGGGTAATGTGTCCGCATTTCTGGACAGCAGTACAGAAAGAAAAACAAGATTTTTTTCAGTAACTGGAGCAATGATAAACAGAGGGGTGTAACACCTGTCGAAATTTGAATAAAGGGAGAATGCAGTAGGGTCATTTCCAATTCTTACCTAATAAAAAATGGGGGGGAACAATAAAAGAAAGTATTTTGGGCTATTTTGTAGGGATTCTAAGGTCATTCAGTTTTGTAAAGCTTGGGATTTAAAGAGTTAAACAATGTCATTTGTTAGTTAAAAAACTGCATTTAATACAGATTAGAGACACATTTAAAACACTAAAATGAATAATTAGATGTTACATAATTTGATTTGTAACAGACATGCAAACAATGTTAACAGAACAAAATTTCTGGATTTTGTAATGATAAGAGTTGCCACTCACCTATAGAAAATATAAACAAACAATAGCAAAATATCTCTTTTATATTGAAGTCAATACTCAGTGTAATCCTTTGAAGAGCTTATTACACTACTAAGACGTTTTAATATAATCATCTTATAAACAAAGTTTTGGGAATTTGTTTTTGAATGGGAGTAATAATTTGGCCAATACTGTAAATGCTTTCTAAGATCAGTTTCTAAAAAATTCGAAACTTAAAAGAGTGATTTGAAGGAAAATTGTTCTAAAAAAGTTCTAAGTTATGATTTCTATGGAATTGATAAGAACAGAAACTTGAAATTTGACATGGTTGCTACCTTTTAAGACGCAAAAGCACACACTGAAAAGTTTAAAACAAAATCAAAATTTAAAAGAGTGGAGGAGAGAAAGCGTTGTAGATTACGATTTTGTGATACTGAAAGGACTAGAAATGTAAAATTTGACATGGCTGTTAATTTTAAGATACAAATCATCGCTAACAAATGTTTATAAAGAAATTCGAAATTTAGAAATGAGAAATGAGCGGAAAGCCTTCTAGAAACGTTCTAAATTACGAATTCTATGGAAATGTTAGGGGTAGAAACTTGAAATTTGACATGGCTGTTACTTTTAAGACATAAATGGTTGCACACAACAATTTAAAATAAATCGAAATTTAAAAGAATAAAATGCGCGAAAATCCTTTTAAAATGTTCTAAATTACGATTTGTATGGAGTTGTTAAGGATAGAAACTTGAAGCTTCACATGGCTGTTGCTTTTAAGACGAAAATGGTACCACAGAAGTGTTTTTAAAAACATTGAAATTTCAAAGTGTGAAAGCGTGAAACTCGTTCTAAAAATGATCTAAACTACGATTTATATGGAACTGTTAAAGCTGACGCATGAAACTTAGCATGGCTGTTACTTTAGAGACGTAAATGTTCACGCAGAACAGTTTTCTAAAAATACGAACTTTAAAAGCGTGCAGAAGCAAAAAAAAAAAAAAAAGTTCTAAAATTGCGATTTTTCAGGTACACTTGTTACTAGAAGCTTGGTATTTGGCATGGTAGTTACTTTTATAATGCAAATGCTCACTAAGAACGGTTTCTAAAAAAATCGAAATTTAAAAGGGTAAAATGAGCGGAAAATGTTCTCAAAAGTTTTAAATTATGATTAAATTGGATTTATGTGGGTTACAAACTTGAAATTTAGTATACTGTTAACTTTTAAGATGCAGACGCTCGGTATAAACATGTGATGATAGATTTTTACTCATTTTGAGCAGAAATAGCAAAAACATTTCTCCAAGTCAGTTGAAAGCTGCACTGGTTACCCAGAGCATTGCTTTGAGCACAAGAAATATACACAAAATACTTTTTGATGCTTGTTACAAGGCCTTGACTGAAACCATGAAAATAATCGATTGACGTCGGCCAAATGGTTTAAAACTGGACAGTTGATGACTGGTAGAGGATAAATATATTTTCATTAGCTTAAGTAGACATTGTATACAATTTATAATTAGAGAATCTTGGTAAACTCCGTTTTTAAACGATTTGGCCCACGTCAGTCGTTGCCTTATCATGGCTTCAGTCAGCTTCGATTCTTTCCTTGGACGATAGGCCTTGGAGCCAGCCTCAAAAAGTTTCCTGCGAATGGTTTTTGTGCTCAAAGCAATGCCCTTGTTACAGAGAGCAGCGCTCAACTGTATTGAAGAGCATTTTCTGCTATTTCTACTCAAATTCAGTAAAACTTTATCACCACGTTGTGAAGAAATCCGTTTTATTCTACATCGTCCAACTTTGTTCGGTGTTCCATTTCCATTCAAATTGATGTTTCTTTTACTCTTACTATAGTTATTCGAGACACAGAAGGTCTATTGGCAATTTCAGCTTGTGTCAAGTTAGAATTTCGCAAGAGAACTTGAATTTATACACGTTTTCTTATAGAAATATCTTTCCTGCCACCTATTTTAATTACTGCTATAGAAAATTCCTTAACCTGTTGAATCCCGCAATAGCCAAAATCATCCCAATGGTCTGAAACCCACAATAACCCTAGATAGCTGAAATGATTTTCCTTCCCCTTAAATCGGTCAGGGTTCTGTCGAGGGGGTGGTATCTCTCAGTGATGGATGGGGTAATGTGTCCGCATTTCTGGACAGTAATACAGAAAGAAAAACAAGATTTTTTTCAGTAACTGGAGCAATGATAAACAGAGGGGTGTAACCCCTTTCGAAATTTGAATGAAGGGAGAAATCAGTAGGGTCATTTCCAATTCTTCCCCAATAAAAAATGGAGGGGGATACAATAAAAGCAAGTATTTTGGGCTATTTTGTAAGGATTCTAAGGTCATTCAGTTTTTTAAAGCTTGGGATTTAAAGAGTTAAACAATGTCATTTGTTAGTTAAAAACTGCATTTAATACAGATTAGAGACACATTTAAAACACTAAAATGAATAATTAGATGTTACATAATTTGATTTGTAACAGACAAGCAAACAATGTAAACAGAACAAAATTTCTGAATTTTGTAATGATAAGAGTTGCCACTTACCTATAGAAAATATAAACAAACAATACCAAATTATCTCTTTTATATTGAAGTCGATACTCAGTGTAATCCTTTGAGGAGCTTATTACACTACTAGGATGTTTTAATATAATCATCTTAGAAACAAAGTTTTGAAAAAAAAATTTTGAATGGGAGTAATAATTTGGCCAATACTGTAAATGCTTTCTAAGATCAGTTTCTAAAAAATTCGAAACTTAAAAGAGTGATTTGAAGGAAAATTGTTCTAAAAACGTTCTAAGTTATGATTTCTATGGAATTGTTATGAACAGAAACTTGAAATTTGACATGGTTGCTATCTTTTAAGACGCAAAAGCACACACTTAAAAGTTTAAAACAAAATCAAAATTTAAAAGAGTGGAGGAGAAAAAAACGTTCTAGATTACGATTTTGTGATACTGAAAGGACTAGAAATCTAAAATTTGACATGGCTGTTAATTTTAAGATACAAATCCTCGCTAACAAATATTTATAAAGAAATTTGAAATTTAGAAATGTGAAATAAGCTGAAAGCCTTCTAGAAACGTTCTAAATTACGATTTCTATGGAAATGTTAGGGGTAGAAACTTGAAATTTGACATGGCTGTTACTTTTAAGACATAAATGGTTGCACACAACAATTTAAAATAAATCGAAATTTAAAAGAATGAAATGCGCGAAAAGCATTTTAAAATGTTCTAAATTACGATTTGTATGGAGTTGTTAAGGATAGAAACTTGAAGCTTCACATGGCTGTTGCTTTTAAGACGTAAATGGTAGCACAGAAGTGTTTTGAAAACATTGAAATTTCAAAGTGTGAATGCACGAAACTCGTTCTAAAAACGATCTAAATTACGATTTATTTGGAACTGTTAAGGCGGAAGCATGAAACTTAGCATGGCTGTTACTTTAGAGATGTAAATGTTCACGCAGAACAGTTTTCGAAAAATACGAACTTTAAAAGCGTGCAGAAGCAAAAAAAAAAAAGTTCTAAAATTGCGATTTATCCGGTACACTTGTTACTAGAAGCTTGGTATTTGGCATGGTGGTTACTTTTATAATGCAAATGCTCACTAAGAACGATTTCTAAAAAAATCGAAAGTTAAAAGTGTGAAATGAGCGGAAAACGTTCTCAAAAGTTTTAAATTATGATTAAATTGGATTTATGTGGGTTAGAAACTTGAAATTTAGTATACTGTTAACTTTTAAGATGCAGACGCTCGGTATAAACAATTTATTAATTTGCGAAATTTAAAGGAGTAAAATGAACGGAAAACGTTATAAATTATGGTTTATTCAGAATTGTTAAGGATAGAAACATAAAAATTTATATGCCAGTTATTTTTTAGACTTAAATGCTTGCGCTGAACAGTTTTCCCAAAATTCGAAATTTAAAAAGGTGCGGAAACAAAAAAATATTCCAAAATTGCAATTTATTCATGCTACTGGTCTAGAAACTTAAAAATATCTCGTTAAATCTTCTATAAACGTTCTAAACTGTGATTTATCTGAAATTGTTAGGGATAGAAACTTCAAATCTTCATGGCTGTTATTTTAGAGATATAAATTCATTCACAGAACTTGTTTTGTAAAATTTCGAAATTTTAGTATTTGCAGGATAGAAAAGTTTTAAAAAGTTCTAAAAGTTCTTGAGGTTTCTATTATAAGGTTGTTATAGAAGTTTGCTTAACCAGAAGCTTGGAATATGGCAAGGTGCTGACTTCTAAAATGTAAATATTCGCTTAGAACAGTTTCTAAAAATTTCTAAATTTCAAATGAAAAATGTAATGAGCGGAAAATCTTCGAAATACCTTCTAAATTACGATTTATTTGGAATTAATTTTATCTCTTTTCATTGATTTAAGTCTCATGTTCGCCTAATGTAGTATAAGAATGAAGTTTACACAAAATGTGGCTTAATTAGTAATTTTAGAATTATCCAAAGCAGTATAATCTTCTCTATTAAAATTAGGCTCACGTATATTACTTGGCATATTTCAACAATTACGTGAGCAAATCCGCGGGTTTTGCTAGTTGAAAAATAAACGATTTTCTTGACAAAAACTACCTAAATAGCGTAGTATTTTTTTATATCCGTTTTCATATGGCATCTATCGAACATATAAAATTGAAAATTTCTCTGTGTGTCTGTCTGTATTTCCATGCCAATGCCCAGTTTAGAAGCAAGAAGCGTGAAATTTTACGTACTCGTGTATTAAATACAACCGAGGCAACAAGAGTATTCAAAAATCAAAATAAATTAAAATTAATTTTTAATTAATAAAAAGACCATCAATGTAACAAACAATATCTTTTCAAATTTAGACATTTTTCGATATAGCAACTGCCAACAACTAAAAACCCACAGTAAATTTTTCACCACAACAATTAATTTTCTATTGAAAAATTTCCACGTGAAAAATGAAAATGAAATAAAAAGTTTCATGAATTAAAAAGAAGGTGAATATGACTTCTTATTGTAATGCTAATGGACATTTTCAAAGATTCCTCAACAATACAAGGAACATAAATAGTAGTAAGCACAGAAAGCAGGTGAATATATAACGTCATATTAGTTTGAGGAACATATTCTAACTAAAAAAAAATCCGTGAAGATACAAGAGATTTTCCGTAAAATTTTACGGAGAAGTTTCATTTTTCCAAAACAACAGTACAATTTCCGTAAATGGCATTAGTTCCGTAAACGAGATTTCAAATCCATAAATATGCAGAAAGTTTTCCTTAAATTTAATGGATTTTGTACTTATTTCTTTCAAAACAGTACAATGTCCGTATTTCTCCCAAAACAGTGCAATTTCTGTAAATAACTTTTAGAGGTTTGCGTACAGAAATCGCCTTGTTTGAAATGCGAATTAAGATTGTTGTATTGACTAGAGTTCTTCAAGGATCCAGGCCTGACCCGGCTCGACATGCTAACCCATTCTAACCGGGCCCATGTCTGGACAATAATTTTTTGCGAAAATAGTATTAATATTTATATTTTTTAATGAAATATTTAGAAATTGATTGTTTTTATAAGTTACAGAAAAGAAAATATTTTTTTAGATCTATTTTTTATTTTTATTGATAGTGCTTTAAAATTAGGACTTTTTTTTCACTATTTTTGTTTAAATTTTTGCAACTTTTCTAACATGAGGCAATATTGGGTTATTTAAAGGTTTCATAACATAATATCTCTGCAAGTTATCGCTATGTAAATTGTATTAAATTAAACTGATTTGGCTTATAAATTTTTGAATTAAACTAAAATTTATTATTTTATAAATTATAATTTTACAACGTTTATAATTTTTTCCTTAAATTTATAAAAATAGTTGATATTTTTTCTTTACTTTTATAAAAATGAAGATTATAATTTTATAAATTAAACTAAATTTATTTAAACTAACTCAATAAGTCCAAATTTAAACTTACCTATCACAAGATCATTAATTTCGAAATTGTCTTTAAAAATCAATTTTTTGTTTTAATATTATTAAAACTATTCAGTTTGACAGAACAGTACACAAAAGTTCTCAGAATAGCTCAAATATAATAATTTAATTTATTATAAAATTGTTTATTTACACAAGTTTTTTAAAAATAAGAGATAAAAGTTATTTTAATAGCATGAATAAATACGTCTCCTTCGTCTCCTTCAGTTTTTATTGGAATTGATAAATAGATCATCTGATAAATAATTTTTAAAAGTATATGTTCAAAGAAAGAAAATGTTGTACTATTACAAAAGGATGCAATCATAGAATGACTCTTAATGCAATGTTTTACGCATATAATACATAATAAGTTAAACTTTATCTGGTTTATCTGTTATCAGGCATTAAATAATAAAGAAAGTTGTTGAAAATTAGAAAATAAAATATTAAAAAACTTGCAACACTTGAAAAAAAATTCATGGAACATTCAAGTTTTTGCATCATAAAAAGCAACTGAAATATGTAGCAACATTTGAGAAACTTGCATGTCAAGTCTTAGCCCAGCGGTTGGGACCTCCAGTTCAGTAAGCGAAAGATTGCGGGTTCGATTTTCTTGGAGGCAAGAGTTACACAAAACTCACTCAGAGATGAAGGCAAAAAAAAATAAAAAAGCAGTATATCTGTCCTTTATAAGGTTGTTCTTGAGAATTAACTTTTTTTGGTCCTGTAATGTTTATTTTACCATTATAAAAATTTCTCAAAAATACGGAAGATATCTGTTATAAAACGGAAATTTAAAAACGGATATTTCAGAAATCACGCAAAATTTCCTGGAATTATCAGATTTTTTTTCCGTTAAAATACGTAAATAGTACTAGCGTCTCGATTGCCAGTACAATTTCCGTTTTTTTCAGGAAATTTTTTTACCGTGTTGAAACATGATAAAAACCCGATTATAGAAATATTGGCATATTTTAACATATAAGTTTCTCTGAATTTGTTTTTCGCCATTTTAAAAATTATTCCGCATATATATGTGTGTATGCGTGTATATTAGAATTTTCACAAAGGGTTTGGTCCCAGCTCTTATTTTCAGGGAGAAACTGAAAAAAAGGTTTGAGATTAAAAAAAAATAATAAAATTCATAGAATTGTTGTATTTTTCATTTTTTGGTCATCTCTGGTATGGTTGAAGAATGTTAAAAATTTAAGAGGTAGACTTTTTCGATGGTCTTTAAAATTTAGCATGTTCGATTATGAGATCAAGTATCAAAAAGTTTCTACAAATGGTGAAGCAGACATGTTGTCACGAAATCCTGTTGCTTATCTTAATCAACATGTAAGTTTATTATTGGACAAATAAGAGATTATGGAGATTCAAGATAAAGACAATGTTGGTGACAGAAAATACAAAAAAGAGAATGGGATTATAATCACTCAGAGAAAAGGATTAAAAAAATAGTAGTACCAATGTCACTTAGGAAAAAATTATTACATATTGCTCATGATAATTTTGGACACTTAGGAATACGAAAAATGTTTAACTTAATATATTCAAACTATTATTGGCCCAAACTGACAATAGATATTACACAATTTGTTAAACATTGTGATACATTCCAGAGAAAAAAAACAAAAACAAAAAAGATTTGGCTTGTTACAAGCTATGCCAGTCACAGATCAGTCTTTTGAATGTCTTTTTATTGATACTGTGGGTGGCTTTAATTATTACAATTCAACAATAAAATTCTTACACATAATAATAGATCACGCAACTAGGTTTGTTTGGGCTTTTCCATCCAAAAGTGTTTCTACCGAAACATATACTAAATATTTAAAACAAATTTCCAATATTCACACACCCAAAACAATATATACTGATAGACATAAATCTTTTCGGTCTCTAAGATTCAAACAATACCTCAGAAAATATCATATTCAACAACGTTTTACATCATCACATGACCCCCAAACCAATGGGAAGGTAGAACGAGTTAATCAAACCATAGTTACTAAGCTCAAATATAAAGTTAATTCCACTTCTTCTAAAATACCTTGGACTAGATTATTACACCAAGTCATCCAAGAATACAATAACACACCACATTACATAACCAAATTACCACCTGCATATTTATTTTATGGACAATTACCTTATGAATCTCCTTTAAAACAAAATAATTACCCTCCTGTTAATAAAGCAGTCAAAATTGCAAAAGCGCGAACTCGTGAATTACAACTTAAAAGTAAAAGACTATATGATAGAAAATTTGTTGAATCTCCACTAGAAATACAAGATTTTGTAATTTGTGTAGAATTTAAATATCCTAACACTCGAAAATTAGAATCTACTTTCTCTGGGCCATACAAAATAATAAATTAACTTTCTGATGTAATCTATGAAATAGACAAATTTAAGTATGATACGAAAGTAAATTCAGTTATTGTACATGTTTCTAAATTACGACCATATTTTTCAGCAGAAAAATTCCAACTTTTTCATGAGCAAACAAAAAAACAAAAACTACAGCAACCACCAAAATCACCATCACAAAATCAAACTAAAGTAAAAACAATAGATTAAACTCTAGTTTCAACATTATCAGGTATGTAGGTGCGCAACGAGAATATTACTTCTTTTGGGAGTTTTTGAGGTTAAGTAGACACCTTATGCAGGCATAAGATGCGTATTTTGATTTTAGGAATTTTCAATTTGATGTTGAAAAATAAAATTAAATGTTTTTAATTCTATATCAAAATAAAATATATTTACTTTATTTACTTTTCTTAAACCAATTGCTTCAAATTTTAATATTATGTTATTTATTTCAGTAGATAATCAAATAGTAACAGTTTATAAATTTTTCTATAAATATATCAACATAAAATAGTTGGATAATGATGATGTGATTTTACAATGATTGTTGTGTGTAACGATAGAATATTAAGTGTTTAGACAAAATTGACTTTGTATTCCATTTATCAGCTAAACTTAACTTCTTTTTATTGTTATTTATAGTCGTTATTTATTCTAAATTTTCCAAAATCAACTTTCTACAGTTAGGATAGGGAAACTTATAACTTAATGGTATAATTTTGTAAAAGGGTATCAGAGAAAAAATTATTGTAAGGAACTACTGGTTGAGAGTTCACTTTCTAAATATTTAAATTTAAATTTATCTGGATTTTGAATTTTTTTTTTGTGTGTGTGTGTGTACTTTCGACTGGCAAAAATACTTTCTTATCAAATTAAAAAATAAGAAATTTATTTATTTGCTATGCATTTATTTTATTCTCAACCAATATTTTCCCTAACAATAAATAAACAAATTGTGATAATTTCTTAGATTATACTGCCTTATTATATTATTATTATTTCTACTATTGAATTATACTATGAATTACTATTTATTTTGAGAAGTATTAGTTAAATTGAGAGTTATTATTGTTAGTATTAAAAAATTGAATTATATTATATTATTTATTTATATTACTGAGAGTTACATTATTTAATATTGAAAAAAAAATGTTTGAAAAATATTATTTAAAGATGTTGAAATCCGAAGTAAAATATAAACGAGCTCAAGAAAGTAATTTGATAAGCAAGTCTTTAAAAGTAGTTGAGTCACTACCAAAAGACTTGTTTATTATGTAAAAAATTACTGCGATACTTATGAGAAATATGTTGTGAGAAAGTGCTAGAGTTGTAAAGTAATGGTAAAAACATTACACTGATAAAATGACTACAGTTTTTAAAATTTGATGGAAAAATGTTTTTGTTTCACCCTTTATAAAAACTTTATTTTAAAAAAAAGTGACTGTACCAATCATTTTTTAAAAAAATGATTACTTTCAAAAAAGTTCCAAACAACAGACTGATTAAAAAAAATCCAAGTAGAATTCTTTTTAAACTTTGTTTTAGCAATTCACTTATGACTACTTATTCTAAACTTTGTGAACTTGGTGAAAGCAAAATTTTGTTACTATTATGATCTTGTTTTTCTTGTTTATTAATATTTATTAATTATTGTTATTGTATTTTTCCTGTGCACTTACAAATGGTAAGTGAGATTGTAACAATTTATGTATTCTCTTACAGGGGAAAAGCTGGAAGCTTTAGTTTTATTTATTTATTTATTTTATTTTAATTAATTGTTTTTTTTTGTCTTACATTGCTTTAAAAAATTTTTCATCTCCTTGCGAAATTTATACTATTCAAAATTCAAATTAAGTATTAAATTTATATTGTCTGAATTTTTAGTTACTTAACTATTAACTTCATCCAAAATCTTTAGGGAGGGGGGATAATATTACAAAATTTATTTTTTTCCGAAATCTGTTAAATTATACTATAATTTTTTTTTCCACTTAGTAATGTTCCGTATATAACCCCGGATTATTAAAATAATTCTTATTCTTAAAATAGTCCTTTACTATCCATATGTAAAGCCATTTTGTCCTAATCCACTTAATAATATTTATTCCAAATTAGTTAAATCTAAAAATGGCGATAGCCGCTTAAATTTATTCTTTAAATAGAACATCTTTATTTTTTAATCCATTATTAAAATTCATTATTATTATTCACGTGTAGTCAAATTGCTATAAAGCCTTTATTTAAATATTCCTTTTTTATAAATTTATTTAAAATAGTCCTTTACTATCCATATGTAAAGCCATTTTGTTCTAATCCACTTAATAATATTTATTCCAAAGTAGTTAAATCTAAAAATGGCGATAGCCACTTAAATTTATTCTTTAAATAGAACATCTTTATTTTTTAATCGATTATTAAAATTCATTATTATTATTCACGTGTAGTCAAATTGCTAACAAGTACTTATTTAAATGCTAAAATATCCTATCTCTTAAATTATTCCGCTCAAAAACCGTTAGTTCTTTTTTGAAAATAAAAACATTCTATTATTAAATATTAAATGTCTTTTAAAATATTTCCTAAAAGCTTTTGTTCTTTTTTTTCTACATCAAAGATTCATTTTCTTTTTTTTTTCTTTATGCGTATTAAATTCGAGCTAGTTTTAACCACACTCTCAAAGTAGAGACTTTGGTTTGTTTATACGGCATGCATCTATTAGCAAGAGTATGAAAGCCGATAGAACATTTTTTACCACCAGAAATTGATTTACCTCAAAATAATTGCACCGGAAATGCGAATGAAGTTCTTTTAAAAACCTTATTATTCGATGAAAGTCAGTCACGTGACGTGTTTTGTGTTCTTACGCGAGCTAGGTTAAAACTACTCGCACAGCCTGTTTCCGAGAGATTTTTTGACGGTGGGCGGTAGCTGAAGAAAAGCGAGAAAGTTTTTCTGGGCGTTTAATATCCTTATGGGTGCTTATCTTTACAATATGGGTACACTTATGGTTACAATATCTTTTATGAGTGCTTAGTGCCAAATTGATACATCCAACTAATTTAAATAAAATTAGTGAATTATCACGGAGGAGATTTATGGAGCATGCATACTGTAGCAACGGAATGTATTAATTCTTCGGAATAAATTTCATTCACCGAGCATTCCCCCTGAAGTGATGTCTTTAAAAATGTTAATACAGATTTTACTTTCAACTCCTGTTTAGGTGAACTGAGAATTATTTCCACCTGGCCAACCTGATGCAGCTTGAAATGGGAGACCCTGTTCGTTTTGGTGAATTTTTATCGAAAAATAATTATGACTGCAATGCATCGAGCAGACCTGAGAGTCGAAATCATGACATATATATATATATATATATACATATATCTCTGGCGCCCGGCTAACCGAAAAGTACCCAAAAATTTGCCATATCACAAAAATAAATTACAATAATAAAATAACATCAACAATTAAGATTTCTCATCAAGAAGGTGCAAGAAATGTGAAAAACATGTCAATGAAAAACACGTCACGTGATCCCTCTCTCGGCGCAGCTAAAATTAAAAAGATCTCGAAAGGTAAAATTAAAATGTCTTATATGTCTTAAAAAACCTTTTGTCTTATAAAATTACATGTCTGGCATAATATACAGAGTAAAAAAGAAAATAGAGGTGAAATGTTTACGTTTAGCATGACGCTAAAAATGTAACCCTAAAGTCGGCCCAAGTAACTGTCGGCTTGTTCTGAAAACCTCTCCCCGTCCAATGAATCCAGTCCTTTTTCCACGTGCTTTGTTTGTTTGGACTTTGTGATTTGTGCGATAACCGGCTTCACATTGTAAGACGTTTTTACGATTTCCTGCCTCTCTATTCGTTCTCTTTACTCTGTGGTCTTAATAATTACCTTAGAATCAACATTTTTGCCCCCCCCCCCAAAAAAAAGTTACAACAATATTATATTGTACAAAATTTCTCAAAGGTAATTGGCAAAAAGCTTTTCACTTAAAAAAAAACTCAATTTTCGGCTTATAAACGAACATTTCCAACAAAAAAAGTACAATAGTGCTGTCAGAAATAGTGTTGTCAGAAATAATTTAAAGGTTAACCAGGCGAAAAAAGTTTCGAACTGATGCTTTACACTCACGCAAACATGTAAACATAAGTTTGGCGACTTTTTGGTTGGCGCGATTTTCAAGACCGCGCCAAACGAATAACTTAATACAATGTTTAGGTTGCCATTAAAGGAAAAAATCCCCTAAATTTGGCGAGTTTTTTCCTTTTATTAACCGATTAATTTTTTTTTTCTGCGTGAGTGTAAAGCATCTTAGCCAAACGTTTGACTTTAAAAGAACGCCATTTTGGGCTTAAAAATGAACTTTTATTCCCAAAAACGGTACAACACGTGCAAAAATAAAAATCTTTAGCTAACTGTTCAAATGTAGCATGGCGCTTCACAAATAAAAAATATATAACGCGCCAGCGATATAAAACAAAAAAATTCAAAAATTAACTTGAAAAAAATTGTATTTTACATATGTTCAAAAATTCTTAATACAACATTAAAATTATTTCGCGCATGTGCGCTATCGTATCATTAATGCGGATCAATTCAGCCCAAATGGCACATTTTCTAAAAGAAATTATTATAGATTAACCCTTAACTGCAGTTAGCGGTCTCACAAACCGCTACTTTATTCAATTTTCACAGTTTCACTTGTAACTTAAAGTTTTATTATAGATACTAGGGACATTTTGTTTCGTTTGGAGCCCTAGTAAACTATCGCTAAAAGCGTTGAATAGGTAAATTTTAATTACAGTAACTCTATCCAAAAGTTTTGTATAGAAACAGTATCCTATGAGTTAATAGAGACATTTATTCACCTGTCAAACAAGCGGTCTAACAGACTGATCACAGTCGACAATTTTTGCCATAGCAGTTAAGGGTTAAAATAGTAATTACATAACACTTAATTATTTTACGCGCGTGTGCCATCATTAATCTGGGTTAATTCAACCCGAATTATATTAACAATTTTATTTTCAGAATGGGCACATTTTCTATAGGTAACAAAAACAATGAGTATGATTTTTTTTTTGAAGATAGGACTCTACATTTTTGAAAAATTACCTTTGTTAATTGAAAAATAAAAGCGAAACTAAGTTACATAACTGACGTAAAAGTGCACCTCATGCAAATACGTTTTACATAATGTTAATAAAAAAATTAAAAGCAGACACAGAAAATGTAAACAAGTGGGTAAGTGTGATAGAAGATCGCACAAAGGGTTTCGTTTAATGTTCCTTTCAAAACACTTTATACTTTCTTTAATAAATCCAAATAAATTTCAGTTTCAAGGAAAAAAAAAAAGTCATGTTTTTTATAAAGTAACAATTATACTATGTAATGTACTATTGTAGTAATGTAAATGTACTATTATAGTCTGTCATAATAATATCTTTCATGCAGACTAAATGCGATACTTAAAAAAAAAACAATTTCATAACTAAACATTTTGTATAAAGACCATCAAAATGTCAAAATGTGCCAATAATTCCATAATCGGGTTTTTATCAACATTCAATACATTCCTCAAACTCATATATTTTACTATTCTCTATTGCTCATATAGATACTCAATTTGTATTATTCTCAAACATTTGAAAAATCCGTTAAACTTCTAATATGACTTCAGATTAATTTTCTTTTTAATTCTTCAATGACGGGATATTTACCTGCTTTCTGTACATCCACTTACTCACTCCTTGTATTATTGAGAAATGTTTGAAAATTTCCATTTTATTGCCAATATGATGTCATATTAATCTTTTTAAAATTGGTGAACCTTTTTATTTCATGTTCATTTTTCACGTGGAAATCTTTCAATAGAAAATTAATTATTGTAGAAAGAATTTTATTGTGGATTTTTAATTGTTGGCAACTGCTATAACGAAAAATGTTTAAATTTAATGGAAAAGGGAAGTTAGATTTTTGAATTTTATCGCTCTTTAAACAAATAATACGCTTTTTTAAAAATTTATGATTTTCAGCTTCATAGTAGGTATTCAGCTATAAGTACACAAAATTTCAAGTCTGAAAGGTATATAGTTTCTGAGAACCGGCTCTGTGATGGACAGACAACGGTGCGAGACGAATAGGGTTTCGTGAGATGAACGAAACCCTAAAAATGACTTTTCGAAATATGAAATAAATCTTTAACGGAATAATGAAAATTTGAATATGAAATTTACAAAAACCTTAAAACGAATTATCAAATTAAAAAGTCATTCCGGCCTGTACAGGGGGGAAAAGGTAGCTTTCCTATATCTTCGTTTTGAAAATGTAGCTAATGTTGCTTGAAACAGCAAGTTAAAATGCCAAGAACCGGATTACAGAAGATTCGTTAATACTAAATTTGAATAAAAAATTTACCAAATTAGTCAACTATAAATAGCCAAGTTGACTTCATTCACGAAAATTTATTTTGGTCGCCCAATTTGGTGATACTTCGCCAAGTGTCGCCAAGTTTGACGAGAATTTGGCACTAATGGATATGAATATATAGTTTTATGCGTATGATTGGGAAACTGATTACAGCAATGAAAGATAATAATTTGCGAGAAATTATGTTCGCTAAAACTCATAAATTAATCGTTGGTTTTTTGTAATCTACTGACTTGTTTTAAAATGTCAGCCACCCTAGAATTTGAAAATGCTCTATTTCAGGCACTTTTTAAGTTAGAGGTAAAAGAAAAAATGCCCCGGAATCTGTGTATCATGGCCTAACACGCAAGCAAAAAATAAATTTGAATGTTTAACTTTTTTGTACATTCATTTTAGTTTTAAATATTTTACTGTCCGCCATTTTGAAACAAGATGGTGGACTAAGCTGGCCAACGAACTCGGTAGAGACATTGGTGTGCTTAATACACACAATTATTTTCATCCAAATTGGTGTATTATCGTATGACATTGATATATATTTTTTATATACATATGACATTTTACATGACATTTTATATGACATTGATATAGATATATATTTATATGTATATATAAATCAGCATTTGAAGGGTGGTTTTGGGGTCTGGGGGTCATGATCGATGAAAATATACCGAAACTTTCCGGAATTGCTTTTCTGCGAATGGCTGCAATAGGTATCTTTATATATTTTTGTATTGTAAGCTACTTAAAAAACATAATTACACAATGCTAGCTTGTCAACTATGTTTCTGCCGAATATGGTTTAATTTCTACGCATAGTTTTTGTTCCTGTAAAACATTTTTAAGGGAAATATTTTTACCAATTTCAACATTAAATATCTCTTAAAATAGTTCTTCGATTTAAAAACTGTCTGCTTCAGCGTGTTTATCGAACAGCTCTCTATAAAACTATAAATTTTCGTATTTTTATATGCAATAGTTTCTTAATATAATTTAGAAACACCTTCAGTTACAAAAAATTCATTTACAGTGGCAACAGCGTTAGTTACTTTTTTCTTTTTTTAATAAAGAGATAAGTATTTAAAATTCCTTCCGGCCTGTACCGAGAGGAACAGGTAGCTTCCATAATCAATGTTTTTAAAATTCAACTAATTTTCCTCAAACACCCGAGGCTAAAACGTTTGGAATCCGATTAGAGAATGTTCAATTCCGGTTTTCGTTATTAATGAATTTGAATGCGAATTTCAGCATGAGAGTTACAGCATAACAAAAATCAGTTTGTTTCAAAATATCGGCAATACTAGAATTTCAAACAGCTATATCTCAGCCATTTTTTAAGATACAGTGAAAAGAAAAAATGCTCTGTAATCCCTGTTCTACGATCTAATACTTAACGGATAAAACTTGTTCAATTTGTAATATTATATACATACTTTTAAAATTTTTAAAAATGTTTAAAAAATTAACTGACCGCCATTTTGAAACAATGAAACAAGATGGCGCATGAATCTGGCCAACGAACTCGATCCAGACCTTGGTATGTCCTGTACACATCATCAGTCACATTCATATAGGTTCATAAATAAGAGAGTTACACCCTAACAAAATCAGATTGTTTCAAATTGTCAGCCACTCTGGTATTACAAACTAACATATCTCAGCCATTTTTAAAGATAAAGCCAAAACAAAAAAAAAAAATTCGAAATCCTTGTATCACGATCTAACGAAAACAATTTTTTTTAAAATTTTTAAATTTTTTGTACATCTTTTGAATTTTTAAAAATTTAAAAAAATTTAAATGGCCGCGATTTTGAAACAAGATGTCGAATGAAGCTGGCAAACGAACTCGATTGAAACCTTGGTATGTCCTATATACATATCGAATCACATCCAAATCAGTTCATAAATAAGAGTGTTACATCATGACAAATGTCATATATATATATATATATATATATATATATATATATAATATATAACACAAACGGGAGTTTCGTTCCGTTCCTTTATAACTCGAGTTCCGCTGAATGGATTTTGATGGAACTTACACTCTTCGATAGATACTTTTGCAGGGAAGGTTTTAGTATATAACATATTGTTCTACGTACATTAGTTAAGAAATTATGATAGAAAGTTCTCTTATTTTGGGCAAAAAGGTTGTCATTGCTAATTTTTTGGCGACCATTATTGTTGCAGAAAGAATTGAAAAGGCTATACATCTCGAAAAAAAAAAAAAACTGTGCTAATTTTTTTTTTTTTTTAAGAAGAAAAAGAAAAAAGAAAGAGAAAAAGAAAAAGAAGCATGATTGGGAATATTGGTAATGCTTAAAAATTTATGCAATGGACAACATTGCTATTGAAAAAAATATTTGGCGATTTATATTTTGTTTTTGGCGATTTTGATTTTACTTTTGACCCAAATAATTTTATTTTAAGCCAAAAGGTTATTTTTTTTTTGTTGCAGAAAGAAGTAAAATGGCTATTCATCTCGAAAAATAAAAGAAAAACTGCAACTAATTTTACTTAACCCTTTATATCCTGAATTAATTTTCAGCTACTTTTTAGATGCTCAGAATCCTCGATTATTCCCACCAGTTATTTTTTTTTGTAAAGTTTTCCTTATCTAATCATAGCATTTTTGCGATTCAATTAGGTGCAAATTTCTCATTTGAAAAACCGGTGGTAACAGATTAAAAATTCTGTAAAAGAAGCTCGTCGCGAAGGGGTTAAAGTGGTACTTATAAGTACTGTCAGGATAAAAAGGGTTAAAAAAAGAAAGAAAGAGAAAAAAAAGAAAACAGTTTTGATGAGAGATTTTAAGCCAAATATGTTTTTTTTTGTTGCAGAAAGAATTAAAATGGCTATTCATCTCGAAAAATAAAAGAAAAACTGTAACTAATTTTACTTTAAAAAAAAGAAAGAAAGAGAAAGAAAAGAAAACAAAAGAAAACAGTTTGATGAGAAATTTTAAGCCAAAAGATGATTTTTCAAGTGTACGACATATTTTTTTATTTTTTTAATGTACATTTCGGTTAGCCGGGTATCAGTGATATATATACATGTACGTGCTATTGAAAAAATATTTGGCGATTTATCTTTTGTTTTTGGCGATTTTGATTTTGATTACTTTTGAACCCCAAATAATTTTATTTTAAGCCAAAAGGTGTTTTTTTTTTGTGTATATATTTGAATAGGTAGGTGAAAACACACACACACAAATGTATACACATATACATATATACATACATACGAGGGCTATCCAGAAAGTAGATTACGTTTTGGAATAAAAAATAAACAAAGTATAGGAAACAAATTTTATTATATACAGATGAAAGCCACACTCAAATACTACTTTTCTACATAGTCACCATACAAATTAAG
Source organism: Maratus michaelseni (assembly GCA_963931845.1). Taxonomy (NCBI): domain Eukaryota; kingdom Metazoa; phylum Arthropoda; class Arachnida; order Araneae; family Salticidae; genus Maratus; species Maratus michaelseni. Next base: position 183,360,460 of record OZ007596.1, on the reverse strand, counting down.
GCATTTATCGTAGCGATGTACGAGCTTGGAAATGCCTTCGTCGAAAAATTCGGCCGCCTGCGCCTTCAACCAACAGTTCACGTGTTTCACCCATGTTTCGTCACCAGTAACGATGCGATCGAGTAAAGAGTCACCATCCTTATGGTAAGCGTCCAAAAAGTTCAACGCTGCAGCCATTCGCTGATTTTTGTGGTCCTCTGTCAAGATTTTTGGAATCCATCTTGCGCAAAACTTGTGGTAACCAAGCTTTTCGCTGATGATTTCGTGCAACAAACTTTGCGAAATTTGTGGAAAACTCAAAGAAAGTTCCGTTATTGTGAACTTATTACTGCACGCACCTCGCAGCTTGCGGGATTTTCAATTAACGCAGACATTTCAAACCGTCACAGTATCTGAACGGAGCACAGCACGAACCTCTCACTAGCACGGCTAGATGCCGACTGAGCTGCGCAACGCTCTGACCCCAAGATGGCCGCGCTAGCCCCGCCCCTAGCGGACACAGACGAAAACGTAATCTACTTTCTGGATAGCCCTCGTATATATAAACTATGTATGAAGATATATATACATATGTATGTACATATGTATATACATATATATATTTATATATATGTACATATATCACTGGCTCCCGGCTAACCAAAAAGTACCCTTTTTTCATTCAAATGTAAACTATATTATTAGCAATATTTACTTCTACCTTATACATGAAATTTCGTTCCGGCTGCTTATAACTCGAGTTCTGCTGAATGGATTTTCGTAGAACTTAAACGGTAAGATAGATAATTTTTTAGGGAAGGTTTTATTGTATAACATATCGTTCTACGTAGCTTAGTTATAGAATTATTATGGGAAGTTCTATAATCAGATCAATCCGATTATGAGAGATTAGCCTTTTTAAAAGATTCTGTCGAATGGATTTCGATGAAATCTACACCATTAGTTAGATAATTTTGTAGGGAAAGTTTTATCATATAACATATCATTCTACGTTGCTTGGTTCTAGAATTATAGAGGGGGAAATTTAAAAATCGGGTGACCTTTTTTTTTATCAAATATTAGCCTTTTTAATATTTGATTCCGATTATGAAAGATTAGCCTTCTGAAAAAGTTCTACTGGACGGATTTTGATGATAATTGTATTGTTAGTTAGATGCTATTTCAGGAATGGTTTTAGTGTATTACATATTTTTCTACGTTGCTCAGTCAAACAGTTATGTGTGAAGGTTATATAGTCAGATGAACCCGATTCCGAAAGATTAGACTTTTTGAAAGTTTTTCCTGGGCGTATTTTTTGTGACTTGCATTGTTAAGTAGATATTTTTTAAGGATGGTTTTAGTATATTTCATATCGTTCTATGTTAGTTTTAGAATTATGTGGAAAAGTTCTATAATCAGATGAACCCGATTATCAAAGATTAGCCTTAATAAAAACTTCTACTGGATGACTTTAGTTAGTTAATTTGTTTGCATTGTTAGTTCGATAATTTTTAATGATTGTATTAATATTTTGCATATAGTTTTAACGTTCTTTAGCAAACCCTAACTGTAAATTACCAAATAAAATAGTTGGTCCTTAACAGCTAAATTTTTGACTACACGTTAGAAATTATAATAGCGCAATGGCGTCATTTTTCAGTAATGTGGAAGGATATTCCATGAAAATATACAGATTGCTTTCAACTACAAGGTCAAATAATATTTCGTTTGATGCAAGGTTCATTTGTAGAAACCGACCAGCGCAGCGGGCGTAGCTTGCTTGTATATATATAAATCAACATTTGAACGGAGGGTGTTTTTAGTATCTGGGGGTCATGATCGGAGAAACTATACCAACAATTTTTGGAATTGCTTTTCTCTGAACGGCTGCAATAGGTAGCTTTTAGGTAGCTTTCAATACAAAAAAGTATAAAGCTACCAATTGCAGCCGTTCGGAGGAAAGCAGTTCCGGAAAATTTCGATATATTTTCACCGATCATGACCCCCAGACCCCAAAACCACCCTTCGTTCAAATGTTGATTTATATATGTAGATATAACCATATATATATATATGTATATATCTGATCTATGTCATGCGATAGCACTCGTATTTATAAATCGATTTCGATGAAACTAATTGTGTGTATTAAGCTCACCAATGTCTCAACCGAGTTCGTTGGCCAGCTTGGTCCGCCATTTAAAAATTTAAAACTAAAATAAATATACAAAAAAGTTAAAAATTCAAATTTACTTTTTAATTACGTGTTAGGCCTTGATACAAGGATTCCAGAGCATTGTTTGGTTTACCTCTATCTTAAAAAATGGCTGAGATAGAGCAGTTTGAAATTCTAGGGTGTCTGACATTTTGAAACAAAACAGCACATTAACGCGATAACTCTCAAATTATTTTTTTCATTGTTGTAATAATTTTCCCAATCATACACATAAAACTATATATTCATATCCGTTAGCGCCAAAATTGGCGACATTGGTGAAAAAATTGACTACATTTGGCAAAATATCGCCAAATTTGGCGACCAAAATAAGTCTTCATAAATGAAGCCAATTTGGCTATTGCTCAATAATTTGGCGAATTACTTATTCAAATTCAGTATTAACGAAACTTTTGTAAACATTTCTTTGCATTTTAGCTTGCTGTTTTCGAGTAACAATAGCTAAAATTTTAAAACGAAGATATAGGAAAGCTACCTTTTCCTCCCGGTACAGGCCGGAAGGACTTTTTGTAATGAAAGCTACCTAAAAGATAAATTGTATATATTGTATACAAAAAAAAATAATATATATATATATATATATATATATCATAATATATATATATAATCATTTCTTATGTATTCCTCTTACACACACACACATATACCGGGTGATGATCCAAAAGTCATTACGAACTTTAAAAATGAATATTTCGAAAACGAATCAAGATACAAAGATACGGTTTGCACCAAACGTATGGAAAAGAAAGCGGGTTTTGTGTGGCAACGAAATAAAAGATAGTTCTGTTGGCGACCAACAGATGGCGCTGTCGTATTTCTGATGTAGGATTATGCAAAGTAACAAACGATATAAAAAGGAGCAACTGCAGCAGGTAATGGTAGTCGAAGCTTGTATGCATCGAAATGCTGTCCATAGTTGAGAAAGCCCTCTTAGATAAACTGTATTATAAGAATTCGGAAAGTGCCATTGCGGCATTACGAGCATATCGCTAGATGAAGGGATGCGAGATAGCAAAGGACCAATAACGTCTTCTGCATTGAACAAAATGATGAAGAAATTTGAAGCTACAGGTTCTTTGGCGTCACGTCAAAGAAGTGGACGTCCCTCAACAGCCGCTGCTGCTGCCACGACAGTGGAGCAGACGGTGCAATCCATGTCGGCGGTTGTTGCACATAGGGAGTGCAGTGCTCGAGAAGTTTCGAGGCAGACATAAGTGTCGTACGGAATTGTCTGGAGAGCACTGCGAATGACTTTGCATCGGTATCCCTACAAGTTGCAACATAACCAAGAACTGAATTCTCCTGACTTCGACTCTCGCCGAGATTTTGCGAATTTGGTATTCAATAAGATGGAAGAGCAGCACGACTGGCTTCACACTGTGCTTTGGACAGATGAAGCGTATTTCACACTCTCTGACGCTGTTAACACCCACAATTGTCGAGCGTGGACCACAGAAAATCCATATGCATTTGTTGAGGTACCCTTGCAACAGCCTAAAGTGACAGTCTGGCGTGGCTTCACTGCTGACTTCATAATTGGTCCATATTTTTTAGGAAGTCACACAGACGGGTTTAAAAAAAAGCAGTTTCTGTCACTGGTCAGCAATATGTAGCACTGTGACAGAACAACATTATTCCTGAACTGCAATCGCGACAGGCAAACAGTCACCTTTATGCAAGATGGAGCACCACCTCATATTGCTCTGCCTGTGCAACGCCTGCTACGCTCAACATTTGGGGAGGATCGCATTATTAGTCGCTACTTTAATTACGCATGGCCTCCAATATCTCCCGATCTGACACCCTGTGACTTTCGGCTGTGGGGATTCTTGAAGTCAAAGGTGTACCGCGACCAATCGGCATCACTAGCAGCACTGAAAGATGCCATCTGCCAAAATGTGTCTGCCACAACGCAAGAAATGCGACTAAATTCTGTGAACGGCGTGGTGCCTCGTCTCACAGCTGTGCTACTGAATGATGGACAGCACATTGAACATTTACTGTAGTACTAATTAAGTGTAATTAAGCTGACTTGTAAGTTGTCAACATTTTTTCATTTGTAAATCATCTTTTGGTGTAATGAAACAATATAGCGCCATCTGTTGGTCGCCAACACAACTAATTTCTTTTCGTTGCTACACAAAACCCGGTTTCTTTTCCATCCGTTTGGTGCAAACCGTATCTTTGTATCTTGATTCGTTTTCGAATTATTCATTTTTAAAGTTCGTCCTGACTTTTGGATCAGCCGGTATATATCTATATATACATAGCACATTCCATCGGTTCCACCTGTTCTAACGTGCAACTTTGCATGAAAAGATTAGTGTTTAATTAAGTATAGCCTGCATTGGCTTTTCGAGTGGAAACGTAGACAGATAGTGCAAACATTACAAGAAACACAGTGACTTATTGAAAGATATATGCTAGGCGTAAATGGAAGAGACAGAAAAAGAAACACCTGAATAAGAATTAAAGAGAACGTTTTTGTCATTATCGAAAGAATTAAATGGTTAAAATAGAAATGTGCTCGGAGCATTGGAAGAAGACATGGCTCTAGACGAATTACAAATATCCTATAGTGATAGGTCAAATACATGTAAAACGACAGAGAACAGGAATCCATGCAAGATGGATTGACAAAATTAGAAAATGGATTAAATTGGAAGACCAAAGCACTAGACAGGAAATAATGAGAAAAACTGTGGGAGACTTACATCCAGCAGTGCATTGATACTGTTTGTAATTTTTGATGATGATACTCATAAATAAATAAAAATTTCTTCATTTTGAAATATTTGCTACTTATTTTATTTTCCTTTTTTACACCTATTCAATTATCTCTATCTCTATAAAACAGTAAATGTCTGTCTGCCTGCCCGCGGATTTCACCGTAATTATAACACCTAGGAGTCTGAAATTTTTGTCATGTGTAGATGCTGTCACCGGAAAGTGCACCTCGTCGCCGGATTTTTAAATTTTAATTTAGATTTAAAAAAAAAATAAAACGTGCATATGGAATTTTGGGTTCGAGGCTATTCCATGCTCTCTGCCAATCCGCAGCAATGAAACAGCCAACCATTGAGATATGAGATATCCAGCGAAGCGACGGCAGTTCATAGCTAGCGTGAACGAGCGGTAAGCCAAGCTGTTTTGATTATGTGATGTATTATCTGTCATGAACTTTATTTTAAAGCTTATTTTGAAATTTCTTTCAATTAAGGGTCAGGTAAGTTAGTTTCAGTTATATTCGTTCTTTGTATGTGTAGTCAAATGTATGTTTTCATTCAGATTTGTTATTGAACTCATTTAACAGGCATGAAGGAGTTCTTCCTAAAGAAAGAATTCCACCTTTTTAAAAGCAATTTTGCACATTCTCTCGATTGATGCAAAAATGCAAAGAAAATTGTAGGGGGGGGGGTGGGGTACAGGGGTCTGAAATATATAATAATCAGTCATTTCGTCTACTCAAATCCTTGGAGTTTGTTTTTGAATTGCTGTGCAAAAGAGCCATCAAATGAAAGGCGAGCTTATATTATAAGCATCTGAAAGTCATGTATATAAATGATTAAATGAAGTTGTTTAAAGTGTCTTTGCAGAGTGAAATTTATTTTAAAGGAAGTTTTCATAAGGTTCTCTTTTTAATTGAATAGTTTGTCTTATTTATACAACACTTTTGGATAATTTCACTGATGCATTTTTGAAGATTTATTTCTGGAGCAAAGATTGATTTGACTTGTAAATATTTAGCATGTACAATTTTTTTTCTTTTGGAAGAAGGGGAAAAATCTTGAACAGCCAAATCATCCAGAATAATATTTGTTTTGAAAAATTAATCATTGTACATAAGTTGATCAGATATATTTGGATTTATACCTTTAGAAAACTGTATTCAGTTTTTTTTTTATAGTTTAAATTTGTTTTTAGTATACTTTCTAAGTTATGGAAACAAATAACAATCATGTATGCAGTTATATTGCATTTTATTGTATAAATAAGTATTAAAATATGTCTAAATTTTAAGAGTTTGGCGCCATTGTATAGATGGAAAAAATTCTCCAACTTTTTTCCTGTTTCCAACTTTTATGCCTGATTTAAGAACATTTTTAGTCGCCCAATAACGGAGAGTTTATATTTGGATTTATAACTTTAGAAAACTGTATTCAGTTTTTTTTTATGCAATTATGCTGTACATTTATTGTTAGTTTAGATTTGTTATTAGTACTTTCTAAGTTATGGAAACAAATAACAATCATATATACAGTTATATTGCATTTTATTGTATAAATAACTGTTAAAATGTGTCTAAATTTTAAGAGTTTGGCGCCATTGTATAGATGGAAAAAAATTCTCCAACTTTTTTCCTGTTTCCAACTTTCATTCCTGATTTAGGAATATTTTTAGTCGCCCAACAATGGAGAGTTTCGTGTGAAATGAAAACATTCAGAAAATAATAATTAAAGTCTTTATTTCCATTCTTGGGCGATTAAGCATTTATTGATTTCGTAATAGAAACAGCTTCGCAAATCATTAATATTTACTTAATGTGAAACTCATAATATGTGAAAAGAAATGTGATTTTTTTAAATCTCATACTTACAAATTAAAATGGTTTGATGAAAAGATAGATCTTGAAAATCGCTGATTTTTTTCATTTCTTAGTAAACTCATAATATTTAAGAAATATTTACATTATCTGAACTCTGGACAGAAATCCCATTGTTTTTTATATTTTTAAAGATGAATTCTTATTTTTTGTAGTTATTTTTTGGTTGGGCGGTTTTTAGGCGGTGTTCATGACTTCATAAATAGCCACAGCTCCGCAAATCACGGATATTTACTTAATGTTTAACTTTCTGATGAACTCAATATTATGTGAGAAAACTGTGTTTTTTTTTCACCTTATACTTACTTGAATGAAAACATTCAGTGATTTTCAAGATCTGTCTTTTCATTAAACCATTTTAATTTGTAAGTATGAGGTAAAAAAAATCACCTTTTTTTCACATATTATGAGTTTCACATTAAGTAAATATTAATGATTTGCAAAGCTGTTTCTATTATGAAATCAATCTACAAAAACAACTTTTCAAAAGTAAAAAAAAAAAAGTTGTGACTAAAAAATGGTGTGATGTTAAATTTCCAAGCTATTATATTACTTATTTAACTTTTTTCCATTAAATAAGTTATCATATATATAAGTCGAGTGCCTACGTATATGTTAATAGAAATCGTTTTCTCCTGTACTAAATACATCCTAACGAGTTTCTGAAACTCAATTTTTTCAAATTATGCAAGATGGGCTTGGCGGCCATCTTTGCATGTTATTCACAAAATTCTAAGCACCCAAATCCGTACTTAAAATCGGAAGATCAAAATTGTTATTTAAGCAAATATTTTAAGCGCTTCATTTATAGACTTGTATGCTCTGAAAATTGTGTCTTAAGTTAATGATGACTTATCTTAAAGATTCATCTTATGATTTATTTTTTAGAGTAATTAATAATTTCAAACTAGTAAAAATCAATTTCTCAAAATATCAGTCTTATCTAATTTATCTGTCCGTAGTTAAAATCTGAAGTTCGAAATTGTTATAAACATATTACATTGCAAACATATTACGCTTTTACTTTAGAAAGTTGGGTGCTTAGAAATATGGAAAGATGGCCGCCAAGCCCCTCATGCATAATTTGAAAAAAATTGAATTTTCAGAAAGTCGTTAGGATGTATTTAGTACAGGAGAAAACAATTTATATTAACATATAAGTAGGCACGCGACTTATATATATGATAACTTATTTAATGGAAAAAGTTAACTAAGTAATATAATAGCTTGGAAATTTGATATCACACCATATTTTAGTCACAAGTTTTTTTTTTTTTTTTTTTTTTTTTTTTTTTTTTTTTTTTTTTTTTTTTAGTAGATTTCATTTCTTTTTTTTAAATAGATTAAACATAATTTAAAAAATCTAAACATGAGAAATAATTTAAAATTACATTTTACTTTCAGTCATTGTTTAAAGGGTTAACTAGAAAAAAAACCAGTAGATTTTTCAATTAAACTAATTACACTCTTAAAAACAACATACTAAATGTGGCTTGTTATTATACTTGTTATCCTTCGTTAAAAAATATCACTGACTTATCCATGAAATGAATAAAAATGGAATACGTACATAGTGTGTCAGCGCTGCATTTGAAACAAACGTGATATCACGCTCTTTTATTATTAGCACTAGCTGGCTTCGCCCGCTAGTAAAAGCCCCATATAGCAGTCGTGCTGCGCACGCTCAACTTCCATCTTCCACCACCAGGTAGCGCAATCTGTTCTATATGAACCTCGGGCACTGAAATCGTTAAGGCTATAGATGTCGAGTCGAATGAGCTATACCCCGTCGTGATCCAGCCCATAGAACCAACAACTATAAAAAATTGGCAGAGAACTACAATATTCTGAATGGCATGTTTTCGTTTATTAGACACAAACTTTGACTATAAGGGTGTCTGAATGAAATATTTGACTGTTTCAGTTTCTTGGACTAATTGGACTTGAAAAGTGATGCTATCTAATTGAATGAAATATTTGACTGTTTAAGCTTCACGGACTAATAATTGGACTTGAAAAGAGATGTTATGTAATTGTGATTCATCAGCAAATTTCACTGTTATTATAATTTATTTAAATAGTTTTAGTTAGTTTACTTAAGTTTATATCGGCATTGTAACTTCAAATGTCGTAATTACTTGTTTTGCATACAGGTTAGTCATCTTATTATTTTTTAAGTTTACTTATTTTAAGATTATTTCATGTAAAGAAATGTATGCCTTGACTTTTTGAGAAAAATATTGTGTATATATGAAATTTTTAATTGATCGCCCGTTGATTAGGGCCTGTTTCTGAGGCTGGGTTGTGCTGGATGATTCTTGGGGATTTTCCAGAGATAGGAAAGTGTCCCCTGGTGCTGAAAAAAGATCTAAAATCGGAAAGCTCTATCGATGTCGAGTCGAATGAGCCATACTCCGTCGTGATCCGACCCATAGAAACAGAGATAGAAAAGCGCCCCCTGGTGGTGAAAGCTAATCGCGTTTGGGGGGCAAAGATGGGGGATGATCACCGGAGATGCATAGTAGGCATAAGTTGTCACAGACCTTTCCAACGGTGTATCACATGAGGGGTATGTGCAAAATTTAGAAAATACCCCCCCCCCCCCTGCATAATATGATTAAGCGTTCACACACCTTTCCAACGATATATCACATGAGCGGTGTCGGCAAAATTTAGAAAAGTGTCCCCTTTTGGGGGGGGGGGATGTTAAAAGTGGGAGGATGGACCCCGAAGATTTATAATATGAATAAGCAGTCACAGGCCTTTCGAACAAACTATCACATGAGTAGTGTCGGGGGGGGCGCAAAATTTGGGGGTGTCACCTGTGGTGCATAACATGAATAAGTGGTCACAGCCCTTTGTAACGATATGTGACATGACGAATATCGTTAAAATTTAGAAAAGTGTACCCTCCTTGTGTAGGCAAAACGCGCTCCGCCCCTCCCTATAATTTTTGACGCGGCTTTATTTTTAAATTTATGTTATGTGTTATAAAATATCGTAACGTTTCAAACAGATAGCCTTATTATACTTCCTAATTTTGTTCACGCCCCTCCCCATCCCCTCTCCGAAATGTGACGCGCCATTCTTTTTTATAAATTTTTTATCATGTGTTATAA
>OZ007596.1:177663023-177838023 GCA_963931845.1 Maratus michaelseni | reverse complement strand
GTGATTCGATAGAAAGAAGATAATGTGTATAGCTAATAAAGTATACCGTAAAACAACGGAAGATATTTAGTGCACTTTTATTAACAGTTCTTGCTTTTAAAACTGATATCTATTTCAACTTGAATGTTTATAAGATTTATTATACTTTATATTTACATATTCGGCAGTTACATATTTAGCCTATTAACATTCGTTAGTTTTAATATTCAAATTCCATGTTTAACGTGTATTAAAAAATCCACCCGTTTAAAGAAAAACTACTTTATAAAAACAACATTTTTAAAAATTTATTAACTGAAAATTTATTTATGTTTTCCAAGTTTTTAAAAGAATCATACTCTATCATGTAAAGAAGGTCGTTCACACTTTGTACAAACGATCTCACAATATTTTATTAACAGTTCTTGCTTTTAAAACTGATATCTATTTCAACTTGAATGTTTATAAGATTTATTATACTTTATATTTACATATTCGGCAGTTACATATTTAGCCTATTAACATTCGTTAGTTTTAATATTCAAATTCCATGTTTAACGTGTATTAAAAAATCCACCCGTTTAAAGAAAAACTACTTTATAAAAACAACATTTTTAAAAATTTATTAACTGAAAATTTATTTATGTTTTCCAAGTTTTTAAAAGAATCATACTCTATCATGTAAAGAAGGTCGTTCACACTTTGTACAAACGATCTCACAATATCTTATTAACAGTTCTTGCTTTTAAAACTGATATCTATTTCAACTTGAATGTTTATAAGATTTATTATACTTTATATTTACATATTCGGCAGTTACATATTTAGCCTATTAACATTCGTTAGTTTTAATATTCAAATTCCATGTTTAACGTGTATTAAAAAATCCACCCGTTTAAAGAAAAACTACTTTATAAAAACAACATTTTTAAAAATTTATTAACTGAAAATTTATTTATGTTTTCCAAGTTTTTAAAAGAATCATACTCTATCATGTAAAGAAGGTCGTTCACACTTTGTACAAACGATCTCACAATATCTTATTAACAGTTCTTGCTTTTAAAACTGATATCTATTTCAACTTGAATGTTTATAAGATTTATTATACTTTATATTTACATATTCGGCAGTTACATATTTAGCCTATTAACATTCGTTAGTTTTAATATTCAAATTCCATGTTTAACGTGTATTAAAAAATCCACCCGTTTAAAGAAAAACTACTTTATAAAAACAACATTTTTAAAAATTTATTAACTGAAAATTTATTTATGTTTTCCAAGTTTTTAAAAGAATCATACTCTATCATGTAAAGAAGGTCGTTCACACTTTGTACAAACGATCTCACAATATCTTTCTACCCAAAAATGTTGTCTTTATTGAGACAATTTGGCTCCATTGGACAGTCTTGATACTTGACCATAGCTCTAGCTGGAAATTTCATGACAGCAAAATTTTCTTCAATGCAGTCGTGCCAATTTTTCCGCTCACCCTTGAGAATATTCTAATGTCTTTTCAACTATCGGGGATAACGTTTTTCTAACGTTCGCTAAAACACCTAGTGGTGATAAATGTAAATGTGTAGTAATAGTGAATGAAGCATGGTTTTATTTAAGAGACTGCAACAAAATGAAGTGGCTCTAAAAACTGCTTTCCAACTTTGCACACAAAAGACACCAATGAAGTTGAGCTTCATGTGGACATAGCTACGGTTATCAGCTTTCTGTCGCTCTCTCTCTCTCCCTCTCTCTCCCTTTCTCCCCCTTTCTCACATTCTCTCTCTGTATATATATATATATATATATACAGTGGAACCTCGATTTTACGTTACCCGCTTCGTACGTTTTTCCGCTTCGTACGTCATTTTTCACTGGTCCCAACAAATAACCTATACTGATAATAATAAAAATTCCCGGATTTTGCGTCATCCATTTTGAAGATTTCCCTCGTCGAACATTTTTCTACCGAGAGGCGGAAAATATTTTTTTTCTTGAATTTTGCTTGTTAGAAACAAGCACACCACGTTTTACTCTAGAGCTCAATACAGGATGAATCAACACTGTCATTTAAAAAACCTTCGACCAAAAACTGGGCTATTTTTTAATGTTTCCAGACATACAAGGTTAATTAGTAAAATTGCCATGGTGGAAAACCGTCAAAAATGCGTTTGACCCATTTGCTGTGTGCAAATTCAGACGGAAGCAAAAAGTAGCGCCATTTGTAATCGGGAAAGCCAAGAAACCTCGCTGTTTCAAAAATGTAAAAAGTTTACCAACTGATTACGACGCCAACCCAAAATCATGGATTAACCAATCACTTTTTGAAGATTTTCTTCGGAAATTGGATAAAAAGATGTGCATGCAAAATCGAAAAATTACTTTATTTCTTGACCAATGTACCACTCATGTTGATCTCAAACTAAAGAATGCGCGTGAGGAATTTTTTCCCTCCAAATTGTACAAGCAAACTTCAGACGTATGATTTAGGAATAATCAGAGCATTCAAAGTGCCTTACAGAAAGACACTAATAAAAAACGCACTTCTTGCACTAGACTCTGGGGATCTCCAAGATGCCTGGAAGCAAAATATTAATGTGTTAGAAAGCCTTCATTTTATCTGTTCTGCGTGGGATAATATTGGGAAAAAGTACATTTCCAATGCTTTTGTAAAAGCGGGATTTCCGAAGTTAAACGATGCAGGATCCAGTGAATCACATTGAGACGAGACAAAATAGGAAGAATTTATTGTAAAAATTGAATTTGATCATCCAGAAATCAATGGTCATGAATATATTGAATGTGATAAAGATGTTGATACTTCAAGAATTCAGACCATATCTGATTTCATTACATGTTATGACAGTGGAGATGATGAAGACGACGAACCAACAGAGAGAGTGCCATCATCAAAAAAAGTTCTTGAAAGTTTGAAAATTGTAAAAAACTTTTTATCTGCTATTGTAAACAAAGAACTGAATTTAGAAAAACTTGTGCAAGTATTGAAAATGCTGTAAATAACATTGTGTCTAAAAACAAACAAACAAGGTAAAAAATCAGATTATATTTAGAGTAATATGATGAATGCTATTTTCATTTCTTTTCTTTTCAATATCTTAGTTTTCCTTAAACCCCGATTTTACGTTTTCCCGCTTAGTACGTTATTTTCCGTCGGTCCGGTGAAAAACGTAAAACCGGGGTTTCACTGTATATATATATATTTCCAATTCCATTTTAATTCAATTGTACTCCAAATTCCAATTTTCTTACATTTTTATGGCATATTATACCATTATTTTTTTCTAATTTCTTTATAACATTCAGTAATTTTGGCTGCGTACCATAAATGAAATAGCTTTGGTAATTTTATGTTTGCACTTGTTAATTTTTATTAACTTTTTTGGTATTTTGTCTACACTTTATGATTAACTATCTTAATTGGAGATTAGGTTTGAATTGTTGCAAGAACTTGTTAATGTATTTTGAAATTCAAAGGTTTTACAATTATATATATATATATAAGGAAGATTATTATTGAAACTAGTTTGTCTTGGTTTCATCACACTACCATCCTTTTTCAAACCCTACTAAACTATGTTGAATGTGCCAGTGATGGCTGTTTTAAGAAATTTTCCTTAAAAACTGTTCTTTATTAATGTTTATAATAATTATTTTTCAAAAATATTTATATTACCTTTTCCCATCAATACGATTGAACTAATTTTACAATCATACTTTCCATTGCGAATCAAAAATTAATTGTAGCAACACGAATAAATCGAAACATCCTAAAAACATTTAACGGTCATGAAATTTTAGTAATGGAATCCATACAGAAAAAAAAAATATTTGTATTTTTATTTAAGGCAACACAATCAATTAAATAAAACATCAAAACTTAATATAGAAATATACAAAATAAAAAAAATTAGAATGGAGATACTCTTAGCGTTCAATAATAATTGTCAAGTTTAGGCCACATCATGACAATAAAATGAAAGTTAGTCTTAGTTCATGTCATCATCTGAGGGAAGTACTGGACAATTATGGCACAAAAAGTCTTAGGATGAGGTTTTTGAATTATTTAAGATAAGTACATATGATGAAATATTTAAAATAAATGATATGATAAAAAAATCAAGAAATAGCCGTGCGGGAATTATTTAAACGTACAAGTAAAAATCAAGACCTCCTTATCATAGTATCAGACCTCTCAATCAGCAAGTTTCCTTTGACCGCTATACTTGTCCTGCTACTAGCGCCATCAATCGTCAGTAATAGGAGTATTTACGACACGAAATTGTTTCACAGCTCCATTTGTTTTATGCATTTGCTTATGAACTAGTATCGGTAGCATAGCTGCCAACTTTTACGCTTTTTTCCTACCACTAAAATTTTTTAGTAAATTTTATCTTATTAAATTGACAAGATCGTGTGATTACATGATGAAAAAAATTCTATTAAATTTTAGTGGTACCAAAAAAGCGTAAAAGTTGGCAGCTGTGCGGTAACAGAGCTGCTAGATTTTTCTATTCTCTTTTTGGATACCAGTTTTTTAGTACAGACAATTTTGTTTTGTTTGATCGGAGTATTCTGGGATTTAAAAGAACAACATTTTCTCTAAAAATATACTGGTGTTCAAAAAGCCGGAGCCTTGGCAACTCTGCGGTAGTATCCACCAGGCGGCGATACTTTCCGGAGAAAGTCAATAATAAGTTGGCAATTACCGCGGACATTTTCTCCCATAGACTTTCTCCGGATTGTCAAGTCTGATCTATGTTAAGGGAGTCTTGGTAAAAATATGACACAAAAACATGCAAATTACGTGGAAAACTTAAAAACTGGCAACCAGTTACCACTTCGGCCCTTATGAACGAGCGATGCCAAGTTGGGTATCGTCTTCATAGCTCAGTGGTAGAGCCTTGATGTGTTATTAAAAGGACCCGCGTTCGATTCCCGGCGTAGACACTTTCCATTTTGTTGGTTTTATGCTCAGTTTAGCAATGTAAAAATTCCTGTTTAGTATTCATTGGTTTCGGGAAAGTTAATTTTAATTTATATATATATTTTTTAATTGAAAACTGAAAAGAGTATTTTACATTTAATATATATTTTTTAATTAACCACTAACATTACCAACAACTACTTTTATAGGAAAAATAGCAATTATGCCTTCAAATAAAGAGTTTTGAAATGTATTAAAAACGATAATTTCAGATTGGTTTCATGCCAGGAATTAACAGCCGAAGAAATAACCAAACACCAGTATTTTACAGCAGCCTTTCCGATTATGATAATATCAGAGGTTTAAGCGCGTAGTTCGATTTCATGACTTACATTTGTATTTTATTTATATTACATTATAATGTTTATTTATCGTTGAAGTTTTAATTTCATTATGGAGTATAAGACGTAAACAAATGCTGAACTATTTACATTAATTTATGTGCAAACCGATTTATATTTTGCACACGATAGAGATAAATTTTTAAAAAAAATCATCCTTGAAAATTATTTTAAAAACCATAGAACATGAGTAAATTGCAATACAGTTTTCAAACACATTGCGATACAGTTTTCAAACGAATTGCTTTTGAAAGTACATTTTTACCCGTATTCGACTGTGTAAAAATTGAAAATGGGCGATGTTTAGAAGTTTTAAAAATTGCAGTAAAAGCGAAATTTAATCTTCTGGTGTTGCCAACGTCAAAATTGACATCATTGTTAAGCACGGGTACGTTTGTTTTTTATAATATAGCGAGATAGACGTTACTTTTTAATAATTTTTAAATTACTTTTCAATACAGTTTTCAAACACATTGTGATACAGTTTTCAAACGAATTGCTTTTGAAAGTACATTTTTACCCGTATTCGACTGTGTAAAAATTGAAAATGGGCGATGTTTAGAAGTTTTAAAAATTGCAGTAAAAGCGAAATTTAATCTTCTGGTGTTGCCAACGTCAAAATTGACACCAGTGTTACGCACGGGTACGTTTGTTTTTTATAATATAGCGAGATAGACGTTAATTTTCAATAATTTTTAAATTACTTTTCAATACAGTTTTCAAACACATTGCGATACAGTTTTCAAACGAATTGCTTTTGAAAGTACATTTTTACCCGTATTCGACTGTGTAAAAATTGAAAATGGGCGATATTTAGAAGTTTAAAAAATTGCAGTAAAAGCGAAATTTAATCTTCTGGTGTTGCCAACGTCAAAATTGACATCAGTGTTACGCACGGGTACGTTTGTTTTTTATAATATAGCGAGATAGACGTTACTTTTAAATAATTTTTAAATTACTTTTCAATACAGTTTTCAAACACATTGCGATAGAGTTTTCAAACGAATTGCTGTTGAAAGTACATTTTTACCCTTATTCGACTGTGTAAAAATTGAAAATGGGCGATGTTTAGAAGTTTTAAAAATTGCAGTAAAAGCGAAATTTAATCTTCTGGTGTTGCCAACGTCAAAATTGACACCAGTGTTACGCACGGGTACGTTTGTTTTTTATAATATAGTGAGATAGACGTTAATTTTCAATAATTTTTAAATTACTTTTCAATACAGTTTTCAAACACATTGCGATACAGTTTTCAAACGAATTTCTTTTGAAAGTACATTTTTACCCGTATTCGACTGTGTAAAAAATGAAAAATGGGCGATATTTAGAAGTTTAAAAAATTGCAGTAAAAGCGAAATTTAATCTTCTGGTGTTGCCAACGTCAAAATTGACATCAGTGTTACGCACGGGTACGTTTGTTTTTTATAATATAGCGAGATAGACATGACTTTTTAATAATTTTTAAATTACTTTTCAATACAGTTTTCAGACACATTGCGATAGAGTTTTCAAACGAATTGCTTTTGAAAGTACATTTTTACCCGTATTCTACTGTGTAAAAATTGAAAATGGGCGATGTTTAGAAGTTTTAAAAATTGCAGTAAAAGCGAAATTTAATCTTCTGGTGTTGCCGACGTCAAAATTGACATCAGTGTTACGCACGGGTACGTTTGTTTTTTATAATATAGCGAGATAGACGTTACTTTTCAATAATTTTTAAATTACTTTTCAATACAGTTTTCAGACACATTGCGATAGAGTTTTCAAACGAATTGCTTTTGAAAGTACATTTTTACCCTTATCCGACTGTGTAAAAATTGAAAATGGGCGATGTTTAGAAGTTTAAAAAATTGCAGTAAAAGCGAAATTTAATCTTCTGGTGTTGCCAAAGTCAAAATTGACATCAGTGTTACGCACGGGTACGTTTGTTTTTTATAATATAGCGAGATAGACGTTACTTTTCAATAATTTTTAAATTACTTTTCAATACAGTTTTCAGACACATTGCGATAGAGTTTTCAAACGAATTGCTTTTGAAAGTACATTTTTACCCTTATCCGACTGTGTAAAAATTGAAAATGGGCGATGTTTAGAAGTTTAAAAAATTGCAGTAAAAGCGAAATTTAATCTTCTGGTGTTGCCAAAGTCAAAATTGACATCAGTGTTACGCACGGGTACGTTTGTTTTTTATAATATAGCGAGATAGACGTTACTTTTCAATAATTTTTAAATTACTTTTCAATACAGTTTTCAAACACATTGCGATAGAGTTTTCAAAAGAATTGCTTTTGAAAGTACATTTTTACCCCTATTCGACTGTGTAAAAATTGAAAATGGGCGATTTTTAGAAGTTAAAAAAATTGAAGTAAAAGCGAAATTTAATCTTCTGGCGTTGCCAACGTCAAAATTGACGTCATTGTTACGCACGGGTACGTTTTTTTAATATATAATATAGCTAGATAGACGTTAATTTTCAATAATTTTTAAAATGCTCTTTAAAAGCAATATAACTCTATCCAACAATAAAAACAAGTCACCCACTCATTTTTTTTCACATCATATCACTTTATTTAAATGTGTGTCTACTTTTTCAAAATTTATGATTCTGGATATTTAGAAATTAGACTTTTGACAAAATTAAACAAAGTTAATAAAAAATCTTCTTTGAAACTTTACAGTGCACTGTCAGTGTTTGAATGCTTAATGGCAAGTCGAGTCTCTCGCAATAAAGCCCCTCCAGTGGCTGAGAGGTTCTGCTCTCGAAGCTGGTAGACGGGAGGTGCTGGGTTCGATCCCAATCGCGCCCGTCGGCCTAGTCGTTCGGAGTTTTCGTGGTTTTCTTCGAGCCGTGGATTTATCCATGCGTAAATACGGGTTAGGTTCCCATAGAAAGACCCCCGCGAAGGGCACTCCCCCCGGGCCTATATCCCAAGTGTAGATAATTGGCCGTCAATAATCAACCCAACTCTCGCAATAAAAAGGTAATATTGATTAAGTTGCATTTATTCTCATTTCCAGCTACAATTATCTTAAAATATTTAATTTTAATTTTTGAAACACGAAGTAAAAGAAAACAAAACTAAAATGTACTTTTATGAATAAATAATTATTTTATATAAATGTACTTTTGAAATATAAATTAAAATACTAAAAATGAACACGAATCTTTTTACAACATCTCTTTTTAAATTTCCTTTTTAATTAATGTTAATTTTAATCAGCTCAAATTCTTATATGCATTAAAACAGAGTATTTTATTTATATATACTATGATTAAATTTATTACCGATGCACATCTCAATTATTTTTAGTTATATTATTTTCTAATATTTTTTGCATTGTAAACTAATATGGCAACGTTCTGCAGTATAAATAATACTTGTTAAAATAACGTGTTTTTCCAAAGCAATAAGGAAAGAATGTAATAATTGGAAGTGTATGATTATATTTATTGCTATAAAATGTCTGGAGGTTTTATGAATTTCACCACTTTTTTTTAACTATTTAAATGGTCTGTAACATTGCAAAATAACACAAAGCAGCATGTGAATTTTTAATAACAATAAATTTAATTTACAGAATAGTCACAATTAACACCGACAGTTAGAATTTTAGTAGTCCTCGCTTTTTAAACCTCTGGAAATCGCTGTATTTACTTAAAAAATGCAGTCTTAAACAGGGTTTAATTTCTAAGAAAAAAAATACCAGAGCCCTAATACTCTGCTGTTTTAACACCCGTAGCGTCCCCCTCACTCCAATCTGCATATTAATATTTCATACATTATTTTCAAAATTTAAAGCATTGTTTTTTTATTTAGCAAATTAAAAATTTTAAATATATCTACCTGCGTATATTTAACTATCAACTATTCCACTTTTAGTTATTACTACTTCCAAATAGAAACCTTTGCTTAATCTTAATGTTAATTAATCACAGAATTCTGCGATTAAATAAGCTCAGGATTAAGATTCGGAAATAGTGTTAACACAAAAAATGAATAGTTCGCAGCTATGCAGAATAGGAAAAAAACATTATTTCTGTTTAATCTTTATTCTGATCAAAATAGCATTAATGCATTGATATTCAAATAAAATCGTGGCTTGATGACGTCATAAAAAGGCTCGATTACTGAATTGCTTGAAAGAGGTTTTTCCTTATAACTCCAAAAACAATACTCCTATTAACTAGCGGTTTATTGCATCTGATTAAGCGTCGAATTTCCAATTAAAATATATATTTGAAGTGAAATTTGGATGAAATACAGGGTCATGAAAAATCGAAGAGTGTGGAAAATAAGATTACAAATATCTCGGCAACTCATTATCCGATCGACTTCATGTTTTATGCAAAATTTATGTTTTTTATTGTCTTTTATATTTACTCCTTAAAATAAACAATTTCGAAAATTTTTATATACCTTTCATCAGAACGAATATTTCGAGAGTCCGAAAAAAAATGTTCCGGTTAATCGAGGTTATTGAAATGAAATAGGCTTCTTCCCATTATTACATACTAAGTACATACCAAATTGCAAGTCTCTATCTCAATTTTTTCGGGAGATAGAGCATTTACAGACACACACACACAGACACACAAACACACACACACACAGACACACAGACGGACGGCAAATTTTTTTTTCTAAAAATATGTTTTTCGGAATCTCCAGTGTCTGAAACGTGTAAATCCGTCAAAAAAATTTTTCGATTTTCAAAACGATTACAAGACTTACCCTATACTACGTATGATGGGTAAGTAATAAATAAAATCGTGAATTTAAGACAGATTGAGCTCGAGCCTGCCTAAACCCGAAGTCTCACATAAAAATCGAGCCCGTTTCATCTCCATCTCTTACGTGAGCGACACATTACTTCACTTATAAGTGTTTTGATTCAAAAGAATGTAAAAGATTGGAGATGGGAGGGAAAGGAAAGGGTAATTTAGGATTCGTTTTTCGGAAGCGTTATTGCACTAGGCTGCGGAGCGCAGTGTTTATGAGCTCCTGTGACTTCTGTCCAATATTTAAATATATTTACTAAAAACAGAGAAGTACCGTAGCTGGTCTACGGTGGGCTTCGCCGCAAATTAAGCCCTGGTCTTAAATGCAGTGCAAAGCGTGTGTCATTTTGTGTCCGACGTCCTTTCTCATGCATCCACCATACTGAATATTTATAGTTCTGAGTGTGTTGTAAAGTTTTTTCCAAGTTTTTGACACAACTGTAGCACATCACGTATTTATTGCAAATGTAACTATTCTGGTAGTATTCTTTATCAAATTACTCACATGCACTGTTCGGAAGTAGCGTACTGCAATTAGCAAAACTACGGTATTCTCTACTTTTTCCGGTAGTTTGTGTAGTGTAGTGCGCTACATTTAAAACAAATGTTATGTAGCGAGTAGTGTTATACCAAAAATAAGTATAGTTTGTTGCGAAATCTGACGCTATTTTTAACGCTACTTCAAGAAAATAAATGTGTTGTTCTTCTAGTCACATGATGGTAAGTTACTTCATTTGTGCAAAATGTCGTCAGCTCAAAAATTTCCGAATGTCAGCAACTTAATTGCAGCGTTTAGTAACGCATCGTGTGACGGCATGGGTTTTTCCTGTGACACTTGGTGGCAAATTTATGTGGTAAAATCCAAGTCAAAGAAATTATTTTCCTTACTGAAAACATTTAGCTACTTACGCATTATTAGATCTCCATTTTTTAATGAAAGTGTTTCTTCTTTTGGGATTGCTTTAATTACAGATTTATTATTTTTTGATATTATGTCCGAGAAAATTAACACTGAATAGCACTGGTCGGCATTTAACGACTAACATGTGCTTAAACTAACATTTCAGAGAATAACACAAAATATTTTGTGGTATGGTATCTTTCTTAATTTTTAATGTCTTTGGTTTTATCGCATTTATATGATTGTATCCTGAAAAACACGATATAACGAGGACATTGTATTATTCAGTGGCGGGTCGTGGGTTATTTAAATAAGGATTAACAATACATAGATTGCCAAAATAAATTTGCCAGTACAATTTAATGTAAAGATTGAAATCCATTTGAGTCTTCAAAAGTTAAATTAAAACAACTAAAAGAAATAACAAGCACTTAGAAAAAATGTAACATTTTACTTTCTATGAACGAAGATCATACAATCAAACAAATAAAAACCAAAAGTAAACTAACTGAATATAGGAAACCTAGGAAAATTTTGAATACGCAACAATCAAGAAAAATACAGCGAAACATGCCGGCCCTCGCACACTGAAGGCTATGTGAATGGAAAGATGGGAGTGTACTTTTGCATCACACTCCCCTCTCCATTTTTCTCCACAAAAGCTGGTATCGAAGGGAATTTCTCCAATCGCACGTGCGATCCTGGAAAGACCGGTAGCTCTCAATTGATAATTTTCAAAATTTACATTATTACAGTAGCGTTTTGCCATGTGCACATTTAAAAGAGGAAGGGGAAGGGGGGGTTAAACACATCCTGGAAATTGACAAAAATATAGAAATTTGATTAATAAATGTGATCAATGTGATTAATTTGTTAATTTATTTCTTCGTTTCTCTTTGGGGCTTTACGTGCGCATTTGCTCCAATACAGGAGCTGCCACTGGTATTACTTAATCCGTGCCCACAATTTCAAATAGATTGAATCATTTGACAAAATAAGAATGTAGCGCAGTAGCGACTGCTTTTTAAATATACTTTGTAGTCGCTACTTTTTAAAATAAGTAGTTGTAGCTGTAGTTAACTGCATTTTCGATAAAATATTTGTAGTTGTAGTTCACTACAAAAATAAAGTAGTTTTTCCTACCCCTGGTCACATGTCTATTTTGCACATTTCTAGGAAAAAAGGCCTACCTATACTTTTTAAAATATTTCTTTTTCCTGTCACATTTAGGAAATGTTAACTGTTTAGATACCGCAGATATCAGATAATTTTATTTAATTATTTTACAAAATGTATATTATACGGTTAAAAAAAAAAAAATATATATATATATTTTTTTTTTTATTATTATTTTTAAAAAATGCTTTAATAAACCTGATAAATAGTTTTCAGAAGAAAACACACCAAAAATTTTGCCTTGTATAATAATCCAAACATATATAAGGACTTTAATTACGTTGTATAAATTTTTCATGTATGATTAGTAAATTAAACTTTGAAATCTAAAACTTGTAAAAGGAATTTAAATATTATTTTACGCTTAATATACGATACAACTTTTAAGTTAAGAAAATACTTATAAATTAATAAAAATTATGCATTTAAATTCAGTGGATGAGAAAAGAATTTATAATCAACTTTAACTTTACAAATATTCTTTATTATTAGTTTCAAAAGTGTTAATGCACTGATATGTAAATCTGATCTGAATTTAGAAAAATAATCTTATGAATTTAAAGAAAATTAGTTGTTTTCGGTGAAGAGTTACAGTAGTTTCCAGAAAGTTTAATGTATTTAATTAATAAGAAATGTTTTAATTTTAAGTATTTCAATTGTAAAACCATTTTACATTTGTAGTGTAGCAAGTTAGGTTAGGTTACTAATATTTTAATAAAAACTATTATACATTGAATATTTATGAAATATATATCAAGTATAAGAATAAATTGTCTTGGAAACTCAATAATTTAATTAAATATTAAACATTATTAGTTTGTTAGTTGGATCCTTTTGTCTTTATTTTAGACGTCTTAATAAAGCAATAATTTTACTATATTTTTTGAAGCATCTTCCTAAGTGCAACACTGTTAACTATTTTATGCTTTTAACTATAACAATAATACTTAAATATAATTTTACCTTTAAGTGTATTTATTTTTATTTACAAGTTAGTTAGTTAATTATTTATTTTTAGTTACAAGTTCTACCGTCTGTTCAATTATCTCTTAAATAAAAGGAAAATTTTGCTATTAAAATATACTGAAATTACTGAAATAAATAAAAATTATTTCAAAATCTACGTTAAATGAGAATTTTTCTACATACATTTAATTATGTTTAATATGTATAACGATATATTTGCATGTATATTAAAAGATATGTGTTTAAAATACACACTGAAGATTTGTGAAATATTAGGATAGTTAATAATTCATTAAATAAATTTTTGCTTTACAGTTTTACAAGCGTCTCTCAGAAAATTAAGGTTGTTCATTTTAGAGCAAAAATATTCATTTGTCATATTTGCATTTTACCATAGAACATATTTTTCGTTTAAAGATTCTTTATTTTAAAGTAATATAATTTTTAAAGCGGTTATACTTTTTTTCTTTTCTTGCTTATTTTAACGCATCACATATTAAATTTATTAAATTTATATATTTTTTAGTTGTAACATCTTTTTTGCAAATAAAATTTGTTTAATAAAGATGAATTTTGATATCTGGAATATAAATAAGTAAAAAATGTTTATTTATACATATTCAAATTTAAATATTAGTTTATTTAAAAAAAAAAACATAACATTCCTTTTCTACATTATTTGTTAAATATAAAAAAGTTAGATTGAAAAAATTGCATATATTATATTTGAGAAATGGAAAATAAAATTTATTTCTCTATGGAAATGTGTCTAAGATTAACGTAATATGTAAGAAAATAAGTCTTAATTATCGTTATTGTTGTTACGACTGTTGCAAATATTTTAAAAGTTAACTAGTGTCGTCTGAAACTAATAAAAATATACTACAATCATCCATCAAAAGTTAAATTACAACACCATGAAGGATTGCGCGTAGGCATATGGTACTGGCACACTGTTAAAAATTTGCAGCAAACTGTCCAGTCATTTGACCGTTTTTATAGAAAATTTTAACATAAACGAAATTTAACTCTATTCTGACCATCATATGGGTAATAATATGTTCAGAATAGAGTTAATTACGGTTGTGTAACCGTTTTCTGTAAAAACGGTCAAATGACTGGACAGTTTACTGTAAATTTTTAACAGTGTAGTTGTGAGAGAAATCGAGAAATGATTAAGTTTGCGGCGCATTTGTTCACGTGGTACACTGTTGCGGCTATAACATTCAGCAGCTGGCCCACCTCTGTAGGAAATCGGCGACAGATTACAGTAGCGGGATTGAATAAGCACAGAAAATTCCTCAGAGACATCAGAAAGCTGAAAACCAGCAGTCAACTGATAGAGAACTAAACCTAATACTGGAAATACAATCGGTCTCTGTCGATGTTCAAAACTGCAACGCGTTTTGGACACTACGTGAATACCATCCTTCGATGTGTGGCACGATTGAGGCAGGATCATCTGCGAACATTACGAAGAGAGTTTTGGATCGCACAGGTACACAACAGAGCGCACTGACCGTCAGATTTGCCGAGAGGCTCGTTGAAACCTTTTCACCAGTTCACGTGAGATCCAAAGCAAGCAACCTCCCACCTTCAAAGGATGCATTTGTATCCACCTAAACCATTTGCAACGGGTTGCATGAAATGCGGACGCGCCCGAAACTACTCGCTTGGCATAGGGTTGCACGGCTGGCTTAGTGTCGTCGCTATCGCAACTGGACCAACGAATGACATAGGGTATCACAGATGAATTCCGCTTTTGTTTATGGACAAATAATGGCCATGTACTATACAGGGTATGACGGCTACGAGGCCGACGCCACTTGTCAGAGCGTATCGTCGAAGTGTCATACGGCGTCCATATTGGGTAAATGGTTTGAAGAAGGATCTTGTTCGGACATAAGACAGTCCTTGTGAACATGTCTGGTTGTTTGACTGTGAAGCGGCACATTGACGGTACGTTGTAGTTCGTCCACTGGTGCAGGCTGTTTAAGGTGCAGGCCTTTAGAATGCTGTCCTCGCCTGGCAAACGTAGAACGGTTTCCTTACATTTTAATCAAATATACTACTCCAAACCAAATTCAGCTTTTCATTAATATATGAAAGGGTCAGAATGACAGTGGAGTAAGTCAAAATTTAGTGATTTGAGAACTGAAGGGTTTTGTGAAACGTGTTGCATTTCCGTTGCATTGAGTGGTCCAACGTGTTTTGTCCTCTAGAGACTCTCTCAGTTGGAACTATGACTTATTTGACTGGCACATTGAACAGAAATTAATATACGTTCAGTGAAAATATGGTTTGGTTATCTCGATTTTCAAAATTTTTGACTTACTCCATTGTCATTCTAACCCCCTCATAATAAACATGACTATAAAATTTTTTTCAAAGGCCTGGCTTTATTTTAAAAGAGATGACTTTATGACAAATATTTTATGTTGTAAAAGTAGTCTTTTTAAAAATGTTTTTAACTGAAACAGAAAATTTGGTACAACCACATTATAGCGCAAACGTTTCATTAATTGGCTTTTCATTTAAAGATGATAGCTATTATGCTCCTGAAAATAGTCTTCAATTATGTGATTAATTTGGTGTTTAAAACAAGAATTTAATAATTATTGCATTATCAATATTTCAAAGCATTGTCAATGCAAAGAAATTATTTAGATTCATACAAAATTTTGTCATGTTATTACATTAATTTTAAATTTAATCCAAACAATTCAAAAATGATAAAAATATTGTTGTCAGCATTAACTAGAATTTCTGAATTTAATTATTTTTTCATTTGCACAATATTTTGTCAGTGAATTTCGTTATTACAGGTATATTTCATCATTACTGTTTCTAGATGTTGCAGCTTATTATTTTAATCACCAATAATTATTGCTGCTTTTAATTATAATACTAATCACTTTCGTTTTAAAGGCATGCCATGTATGTCTAGATTTTTTGTGAATTAGTTGCGTAGCTTTAAGTATCATACCCCTATTTTTAAAAGTTACTTTTAGATATATTTAATCACAGAATTTCCTTCATTAAATAAAACAAAGATTAATATTAGAAATAGTCATGCCAGACTTAGCAGCTACACTGTAAAATAAAGACAAATGTATCTTAATATACGGAAATATAATATAACCACGAACGAAAATATAAAAAACTTCTTCCTAATTACCCTATGTATTCTGAAAAAATTTCTTTATATTTAAACACCCCGAAAACCAATATATTTTAGAGATATAACGAAACATTTATAAAAACATAGTTTCTTTTGCTACCACTGATTTTCGAAAACATTTTCGAGTTGTGTTTATAGTGTATTAATCAGTTTTTTCAAATCTGAATATCGGTTTTTTAGGTTGCTATCATCTGTCAAGTAAACAGTTTCAGCTGCGCAATTGAAATTATACATGCAAGGGCAACAAAATAATGCTAACGTTAATGCTAATGAAATGATGTTAATTTATCACGTTTGTCTGTAAAACATGTTTTTTGAGCTTGAAAACGCTTACTTAAGAATTGGTAGCATCCGAAAAACTTATATTCTGGGTTGAGAAAACTGATTAATACATTATAAAAACTACTCCGAAACGTTTCCGAAAATCACTGGCAGCAAAAGAAACTTTTTTTGATAAATTCTTCTTTAAATTACGAAAAAAATATGTATTAATTTCTGAGGTTTTTAAAGATAATGAATGCTGTTCGGAATCGGGGGTAACTCAGAAAAGGTTATTGTATATTTTCGTTCGTGGTTACATTATATTTTCCTAGATTAAAAAATATTGTCTTTTTAACACTTTCCAACATAGTTGAAAAGTGTTTATGAATTCGGTTTGTCTGTCTGTCTGTCCGTGCTCTAACTTATGTAAATATATTCTGATTGTCATGCAATTGATATATGTTATTTAAATTTACTATGGAACGTTTCGTATTGAAAGGAAGTGTGTAGCACTTATAGTTTTTTTACAGAGACAGTCAAAAGAATTCCGTTATATTACGGTCTATGAAGAAAAATCATTTGCGGTTTATTTTAATTATGTTGCACAATTCAAACATATTTAAATTGATATATATATATATATATATATAAATCACTAAGGTGCATTAGAAGAAGCTTACTCTAGAATATAGTGCGTATAGCATTCATCGTTCATTTACAGGGACACACAAAAGAATTCGGTACTGTATGTTAACAATAATTGCTGGAAGTGCTTTTTCAGTTGCTGAACGCATTTTTAAATTTAACTCATTTTTTGTCTATTACTTGGTGTGTATAAAATCTATAGACCATAAGCAGGGCAGCACAAAAGTTATCGAGTACATTTCCGTTTATTGACAGAAATTACAGAAGGGGAATTTTAAACTCTACTACGCGTTTCCTAAACCTAACTAAAATTTAGTATTCTATGAACTAGAATTTAGCATTCTATGTAGTATATATACAAATCGATTGATCATATACAAGCCTTCACAAAAGAATTCGGATATTTTTTCGAATATTGTTGATAATTCTTGAAATTGGGTTTTTAAATATGTTATGCGTTTTCCAAATTGTTTACTAAAATTGGGCGGGGCTAGTTGAGCTTAAACCGAAAGATAGGGCACCCCGCCCGGTTTTACCTTGACCTTGTTTACTTAGATATAATATTTCACCTTATTAAACGGTAAGCATTTGTAAAATTAATTTGGAAGTGTTGGAAAGTGTTACATAATCTATGCTTGACGCATGATTTTTCGTTCTTGTTTTACAATGTATGCAACTAACTCACAAGAACATCTCTAAGTAATCTGACACGTATTTTTAGTGCAAGGGGTTAATACGCTATATTTTAGCCAATACGCTTTTTGCCAGTATTGTTTACTAATAGAAATATATAGGATGTTATACATGTACACTATATGGCCATTAATGACCGGCAACTTTCAATTTTAGACATTTTGTGGAATAGTTAAAAATGTATTTGTCAGATTCTTCTGGAATTTTAGAATTAAAAGGAACAGGTTTGACTTCATATTTATCAACGTCGATTTGATAAGAAGTATAATTAGGGGGCCAAAAAAAAAAATTAAATCAAAAAAATAATACTTGGGATCACCCTGTAAAATAAAATGCACGAAATGATCTATCGCTACAGAATATACATATGCAGACATTGTACAATATGTGTATTCATTTGTGTAAGAATAACATGTATATTAATAGAGATATAGCGATTTTTAAAATAATTTAAAAAAATCTTGCACGTTTTTTGCTTATAACATACAGGGTTTTTAACCAAATTTAACGCCAGTTTCAGAAAAATTGACAAAATATATTAGAAACAATATAGTGCAATTGAAATATAAATATATTAAATATTTAAGGAAATATGGGCAGCTGTATAAAATATTTTTTATCTGCGCATGCACGAACGATAAAAAGGAACTTTTTGCATAATTTAATAGTCAACTCTATGGAGCAACTTATTAAAAAAAATCAGTCAAATATCGTAAAAGTTCAGAGAGATATCGGCGTTAGAGTGAGCTGTTTTTTAGTTTCTCACTAAAACTCGCTAAATGATAAGGGGTTGTCCACAAATTGTCATGTTTAATTTTTATGCTATATTTCATGTTTTATTGATACTTTAGTTCGCCTTGGAAAACTTTATTGCACCAGAATATAATACTTTTGGAATGGATCATTTGATTTTGATAATTCCTTTTTTGTTCGAATAAGCTCGTTAGGGTAGTTTTTCAAAGAGAACTAAAGTATCATTAAAAATTGGAAAATAGTATAAAATAAAAAATGACAATTTATGGAAAATCCCTTATCATTTAGCGAGTTTTAGTGAGAAACTAAAAAACTGCTCACTCTAACGCCGATATCTCTTTGAATTTTTACGATATTTCACTGATTTTTTTTAAGAAGTTGCTCCATAGAGTTGACTATTAAATTATGCAAAAAGCTCCTTGTTACTGTTCGCGCATGCGCAGATAAAAATTATTTGATACAACTGCCCATATTTCCTTAAATATTTAATATGTTTATATTCCAATTGCACTATATTGTTTCTACTACATTTTGTCAATTTTTCTGAAACTGGCGTTAAATTTGGTTAAAAACCCTGTATGTTATAAGCAAAAAACATGCAAGAATTTTTTTAATAAAAAAAAAAAATCGCTATATTTCTATTACTATGCATTCTATTCTTACACAAATGAATACACATATTGTACAATGTCTGCCTATGTATATTCTGTAGCGATAGATCATTTGGTGCATTTTATTTTACAGAGTGATCCCAAGTATTATTTTATTTCTTTAAATTTTTTTTGGTCCCCTATTTGTCCTCCTTATCAAACCAACAATGATAAATATGAAGTCAAACCTGTTATTTTGGATCCTAAAATTCCAGAAAAATCTGACAGGTATATCTTTAAGTATTCGACAAAATGTCTAAAATTGAAAGTTGCCGGTCATTAATGGCTATATAGTGTATGTATGTTTATCATGTATATCTATGTATGTGAAATAAAAGTTGTTTTACATTTTATTTTATTTTTCAATTTGCTTAAAGCAAAATAGTTTCGCAAAATAAAATATTGTGGAACATTTTGCGAAATTTTAAATACATCACTTAATTATAAATATATACTAGATGGAACCCGTCAAAATTTGACGGCAAAAAACTTGATAGTACCATAAAAATAAAATTCATAGCTGCTTTAAAATAATTGAAACTTTTGCAGAATAATTCAAATAAATAAAAACCCCTCTTTGAATTAAAGCTAGGTTGAAGAACAGCAATTGGCTAAGTTTCACTGGCACATGCACTCGCGGAATTTCTTTCATCTGACACATTTAGCGCTGTTGTGCAAGTAAATGGTAAGTGCCCCCTTGGGGAGGGGGAAATGGCGGGATGGACCAAGGAGATGCATAACATGAATAAGCAGTCAAAGACCTTTCAAACGATATGTAACATGAGGGGTGTGTGCAAAATTAAAAAAAGTACGCCCTTGGGGGGGGGGGGTAAAGTAGGGGATGGACACGGAACATGCATAATATGATTAAGTGGTCACAGACCTTTCCAACGATATATAACATGACAGTTGTGTGCAAAATTTAGAAAAGTACCTCTTTGGGGGAGGGGAAAGTGGGGAGATGGACATCAGAGATATGCATATGATTAAGCAGTCACAGACCTTTCCAACGATATATGACATGAGGGTTGTCTGCAAAATTTAGAAAAGTACCCCCTTGGGGGAGGGGGGGGCAAAGTGGGGAGATGGACATTGGAGATGCATAATATGATTAAGCGGTCACAGACCTTTCCAACAATATATGACACAAGGGGTGTCAACAAAATTTAGAAAATTGACCCCTTGGGGGGGACAATTGGGGAGATGGACATTAAAGATGCATAATATGATTAAGCGGTCACAGACCTTTCCAACAATATATGACATGAGGGTTGTTTGCAAAATTTAGAAAAGTACCCCCTTGGGGGAGGGGCAAAGTGGGGAGATGGACATTGGAGATATGCATATGATTAAGCAGTCACAGACCTTTCCAACGATATATGACATGAGGGTTGTCTGCAAAATTTAGAAAAGTACCCCCTTGGGGGAGGGGGGGGGCAAAGTGGGGAGATGGACATTGGAGATGCATAATATAATTAAGCGGTCACAGACCTTTCCAACAATATATGACATGAGGGGTGTCAACAAAATTTAGAAAATTGCCCCCTTAAGGGGGGGGGGAAGTGGCGGGACGGACCCCAGAGATGCATAACATGAATAAGCAGTCAAAAACCTTTCCAACAATACGTAACATGAAGGGTTTGTGCAAAATTTACAAAAGTACCCCCTTGGGGGGGGGGGCAAAGTGGGGGGATGGACACCGGAGATGCATAATATGATTAAGCGGTCACAGACCTTTTTAACGATACATAACATGAGTGGTATGTGCAAAATTTAGAAAAGCGCCCCAATTGGCGGGGAAGGGGGGGGGGGGTGGACCACACAGATGCATAACATGAAAAGGCAGTCGCAGGCCTTTCGAATGATATATCATATGAGTGGTGTCAGCAAAGAAAAGTCTCCACCCCGTGTGGGCAAAACATACTACCCCCGCTGCCACAATTATTGATGTGGACTCATTTTTTAAATTCGTTCGCAAAATGTTGTGAATTTTTAAAAACTCCCCTTCCGAATTTTTTTATACCAAAAGCACTTATGTCCGTCGTCTGCATGCAGAGTTTTGTGCTTACAGATGCCAGACACAACAACACACACACAGACAGACGTTTACCGACATTAATAGTATAGATGATACTCAGTGCCTACACATTTCACCCTTTATAATTCAGCCAATGAGTTGACGGTTGTTCATTTCCAGAAACGAAACAATAATTCTTTAGGATGAATTTTGTTTGTTTGATACACCGTGGCAGAATGCGTGCAATGCAGCGACAGGCATCACAAACTTTTTAGGGCACCTGCAGACTAAAAACAAATAATCAATCTTCGCGGGAAAAAAATCCTAGATTTCGTCAAATGATCACGAGAAAAACACTAATTTCATCAAAGGATCATGTAAAACGTGAATTTTGTTAAAAGGCCACAGAAAAACGCGATTTACGCAAAAGATGAGCAAATTTTGTCAAAGAATCGCAAAACAGGAAATTTCACCAAAAGATAGCGCTTTCTTGCCAAATTTCGTCTAAAAATTGCGGAATAAAACGTATTTTATCAAAAAATCGCTGGAAAACGCACATTTCGTTAAAGTATCGAGAGAAAAATGCGAATTTCTTCAAAGATTGCTGAAAAAACGCGAATTTCATCGAAGGATTGCTGAAAATTCATGAATCTTATCAAAAGGCAGCAGAGAAAATGTGATTATTATCAAAGCATTGCGAAAAAAGAAAATTTCGTCTAAGGATCACAGAAAAACGCAAATTTCATAAAAGAATCATGGAAAATAACGCAAATTTCGTGAAAAAAAAATCGCAGAAAAAACACAAATTTCGTCAAATTATCGCTGAAAAAAACACAAATTACGTCATAGGATAGCTGAAAAAATTGTGAATCTCGACAAAAAAAAGATACAGAAAAAAATGCGAATTTCATTAAAGAATCACGAAAAAAAAATGCAAATTTTGTTAAAGGATTGCGCAAAGAATGTGAATTTTTTTAAAGTTTCGTGTGAAAAATGAAATTGTCTTTATTAAAAACAGCACACACACAAACATCTATACAAACCTCAATACACACAAACATCTATACAAACCTCAATACACACAAACATCTATACAAACCTCAATACACACAAACATCTATACAAACCTCAATACACACAAACATCTATACAAACCTCAATACACACAAACATCTATGCAAACCTCAATACACACAAACATATTATAGGCAGGGCTTGAAATTCAATTTTTCCAAGGAGGGGAGTCTCCCTACCAACATTTTTAAATGGAAGGGAGTTGTAATGTTTGGGAGGGAGAAAAAAAATCTTTAAACCCCACTATTATTTTACGTGCTATTTAAAGAATTACATTAATGCAGACATGACAAAATACCATTGAAAAAATTAAGTCAACTGAGAATGATTATGTAAAATGTTTATTTTTATTATAAAAAAGGGAAGAAAGTTAAGTTTTATATATGCAGTGTATTTTTCAAGTTCCATTAAATGTGTTAGGGACCCTTAACAATTAGGTTGTTAAATAAATTTCTGACTTTAGATTTTACTTGATTGAGATTCACCGATCGATCGTGGAAAAGACACAAAGTTCATCGATCTGTCGCGGAAAAAACGCTAAGTTCGTCGATCTGTCATAAAAAACGCAAAGTTCGTCGATCAGTCGGGGGGAAAAAAGCAAATTTCGTCGATCGATTGCAGAATAAACACAAAGTTCGTCGATCTGTCCCCAAAAAACGCAAGGTTCGTCGATCAGTCGCTTAAAAAACGCAATGTTCGTCTATCTGTCGCAGAAAAAACACAATGTTCGTTGATCAGTCGCAGAAAAAAATGCAACGTTCGTTGATCTGTCGCGGAAAAAACGCAAAGTTCGTCGATCAGTTGCGGAAAAAAGCAAATTTCGTCGATCGATTGCGGAATAAATGCAAAGTTTGTCGATCAGTCAGGGAAAAAAGAAAAATTTCGTCGATAGATTGCGGAATAAACGCAAAGTTCGTCGATATGTCCCCAAAAAACGCAAGGTTCGTCGATCAGTCACTTAAAAAATGCAATGTTCGTCGATCTGTCGCAGAAAAAACTCAAAGTTCGTTGATCTGTCATGGAAAAAACCACAAAGTTCGTCGATCAGTCGCGGAAAAAACACAAAGTCCGTCAATCGGTTGCGGGGAAAAAAAATCATGAAATTTATCGTTCGGTTGCAGGTAAATTAAATAATGCAAATTTCTCCAAAAATGCTGAAATTTTTTGGGCGGGAGGCTCCTACTCATTGTCTTTTTTTGGGCGGGATTTCGAAATTTTCGGCGCGAATCCCGCCCTGAAATTCAAGCCATGATAGATATAGTTTTAATCTGAAATAATATACTGAACTTGAACTAACTTTTGAAAAATCGGGTTAACCCAAATCCAAGTTGCAGAAATCTACACTGTCTGAAATCGACTCGAACCATAAAGACAGTTAACCCAACTTGCAACAAAAATAATTATTGCCGAGAGAGCATTTACCCTCTCTCCGTGTGCTGGAGCTTTTCTGATTTTTTCTTTTCTCAGAAATGCTGTAATCATTTTGTCCCCCTATTTTGCCCCCCTATTTTGCCCTTTACAATTCAGCCAATGAGTGGAGGGGGCCAAAGGAGCATTCCTTATCACAAACGAAAGATGAGATACGTTCGTTTGATGTCGTTGTTGAAAATTTATGGATTTCTATTACTAAAGTAATTTTTTCATTTTACCGTATTTATTTTATTTTTGTGTTGTATGTATTTTGCTACTTTGAATTTTTTTAAACTAATCCTTTTTTTTTTTGGAGAGTGAGAGAGAGATATTTAGTAATTTGGCGACACGAAGTTCCGCAAATTCTTAAAATCCACAAATCGTTTCCAATGTAAACAATGAAATTTACAATTAAGTTGCAAGTGCAAAATTTCAGTTTTTTAAAATTTTCATGTCATTCTGTACACATTTTAATATGCCATTCTGATCATTATACATATTTAGTTATGCATTATTAATTATTTACTTGACCTTTACTTTTAATATTTTAAATATTTCAAACTTACAGCTAAATGTAATTATTAAAACATTTGAAATACTGCATTCGAAAAATGAAATTTCAGCTTAGAAACGCGACAATTACTATTACATACCTGCCAACTTATCAAAATGGCAAAGTGTAAAATAACGCGAGAAGTGTATTTCTTACATTTTTTTCTTTCATAAAAGCATATTACACATATGACGTATAACACATTATGTAAAAAATATATAAACAGCATTTAAGCATGTCACAGATGAATGTTGTTAAATAATATACTGATATTTTGATATGAGACATATACACACAGCTCTTTTTTTTTTTTTTTTTTTTTTTTTTTTTAAAGAAAGTCTAAGCAAAAACATTACCCAAAACACGATTTCCATTTAAATACAATGAAAATTAAAAGATTTTGTATGGTATATTTTGAATATGAACCCTTGCTTCATGATTTTAACTATATGAAATATTCCTTTATATTCAGCAACTATCATTAATAAAAGAAGTTAAAAAGTATTTCCTACTTTTAGGGAGTAAAATAGAGCTTAGAAGAAACTTTCCAAGAAAGTGTAAAAATAAACATACTAAGTGTAAAAGTGTAAAAAATGGTCAAAAAGTGTAAATTTTACACCCAAAGTGTAAAAGTTGGCAAGTATGCTATTAGGTTAAAAAAATTTAAAGTAGAAAAGTACTTATGATATAAAAAGAAGAAAAAAAATACACCAGAATTTATCTGTATTACGAAAGCGGGAGAAATGATTTTCTGTGCTATACGAAAAGATATCCAAATAACTCAATCATGAACATAGAAATAGGTATCGGTTTCTATGTTCATGTGCACTCAATCCAAACTTGAAACTTTTAAAAAGGTCATTGAATGAATGAAATTCATCTCCGCCTTTCACATCCAGAAAACTTGCTGTGTCGCCAATTATGTTTATATTTTATATATATATATAAAAATAATAATTCAGACACTTTTCCGTTATACGGACACCATTGTCGCCAAACATACATACATACATACATACATTTTGGCATAGTGTCCGTATAACAGAAAAGTACTAAAGTTCATGGTTTAAAATCACAATAAAATATCATGAAATTTATTGATTAGTTGTGGGAAAAACCATTGTCGCCAAACATACATACATACATTTTGGCATAGTGTCCATATAACAGAAAAGTACTAAAGTTCATGGTTTAAAATCGCAATAAAATATCATGAAATTTATTGATTAGTTGTGGGAAAATATCGGGGAAATAATGTGTTTTTGTGAATTTTTTTGTTTTGTGTTGTTGTGTTTAATTGTAAGCATTCATTATAATTTTCAGTGCATTATTAAATTGAAATTTTTGTTTAAAATATGTAAACAAAACAGTGACCAGAAACCTGCACAATTTCTAAATATAGATAGATAGATAGATAGATAGATGCATGCATGTAGTACTTTTAATTATTTGGTAAAAATACTGTGATCGTCACTGAGAAAACCTGAATTTAACCTAAAAGTAATTGTCGAGTGTTTAAGCTGAAATTTCATTTTATGAATACAGTATTTCAAATGTTTTAATAATTACATTCAGCTATAAGTTTGAAATATTAAAAGTAAAGGCCAAGTAAATAATTGTCGAGTGTTTAAGATAATTTCATTTTACGAATACAATATTTCAAATGTTTTAATAGTTACATTCAGCTGTAAGTTTGAAATATTAAAAGTAAAGGCCAAGTAAATAATTAATAATGCATAAGTAAAAGTAATTGTCGAGTGTTTAAGCTGAAATTTCATTTTACGAATACAGTATTTCAAATGTTTTAATAGATACATTCAACTGTAAGTTTGAAATATTAAAAGTAAAGGCCAAGTAAATAATTAATAATGCATAACTAAAAGTAATTGTCGAGTGTTTAAGCTGAAATTTCATTTTACGAATACAGTATTTCAAATGTTTTAATAGTTACATTCAGCTGAGATTTTTTTTTCTTGAATTATTCAGTGAAACTCGCCTTATAAATGTACGCAAATAATTCACATCAAAATCTTAAAATAACAAAGTTTTCTTTCGTGTTTAGCTATGCTTAATAACCAAAAAAGCTTGATTAATACAAAAATTATTTGGTAAAAGTACTGTGATCGTCGCTGAGAAAACCTGAATTTAATCATCTGAAATTTTACAGTTGCATCTTAGTTTGTTTACATCGGAAACGATTCGCGGAATTTCGTGCCACGAAATCTCTCTCTCTCTCAAAAAAAGGGTTAGTTATAAAAAAATTCAAAGTAGTAAAATACATACGACTTAAAAAGAAAATAAATACGGTAAAATGAAAAAATACCTTAATAAAAGAAATCCATAAAGTTTCAATAACCGAACAACCAAATGGAATCGTAATACACATACGCTTCTAGAGAGAGGAAAAAGCCTTCACCTCATTGGCTGAAACATCGCGTCTGAAGATAGTAAAAGCCTCTAGCTGATTAGCTGAATGCTCGCGCATGCGTATAAATAGCATTTTTGCACGAAAAACTAAAAAGCAGGTTAGCTTTAAGTATATGGATGTTATTTAATTCAATATACGAAATTTCATTCCGAAATTTCACTGTTTTTAAAAGAACATATTTTTCTATTGTATGCGGCTCCTATTAAAATTATTTTTATTTCTATATATAGAATTATTAAAAACAAAGTTTTTATTTAGAAATGTATTTAGAAAAACCATAAATATATGTATTTAAACTCGAAGTGAAAAATTATCGTTCAAATTACTTTTGTAATAAATAAAGAAACTCATTTTTTTTTCAATATTTTCAAATAGTCTGTTTCTTTTCTTTAAGTTAATTGCATTTTCAATTCTTGA
Source organism: Maratus michaelseni (assembly GCA_963931845.1). Taxonomy (NCBI): domain Eukaryota; kingdom Metazoa; phylum Arthropoda; class Arachnida; order Araneae; family Salticidae; genus Maratus; species Maratus michaelseni. Next base: position 177,810,797 of record OZ007596.1, on the reverse strand, counting down.
AATATGATTTTAAATAAAAATGTTTATTTTCAATTAGATATAATTAATTTATTTTCATTTGAAAATTTCTACTGATTTTTTTCTTTTTACAGGACTGCAAAGAAAGAGTTTTTGGATCGATCAAAACATTTCGAAAATGTATATACGCACTTTCGAGTTAGCCACGATTCCGAAAAGCATCCTGAAACCAAAAGGTTTTCGAGATTTAAAGAAGCATCGCTGGAAAAAAAGCTTCCTTGGCCGTCTGTTTTATAAAATGGGCAGCAAAATAAGCTTTTTTTTTTTTTTTTTTTTTTTTTTTAAAGAAATGCTTTGTTAAATATCAAAAACTTGTTAGTTTCTGAGGATAAAAGTACGCTTTTTGGAATTGTGTATACCTCTGAAGTGGTTACATTATATTTTTGAAAAGTTTTACTTCATCCAAGAAACTTTACATAACTTATTATATTACAGTGCTAGCAGAAGCCCCATTTTCTGTATCCATAAGATAGCAATCTATATATTCTATGTTTAACGAGGGGAATGGACTTTTTTTTTGAAGGGAAAGTTTTTAATTAATTTGATTGTTTACATTTGTATAAATAACAGTAAAAAATGTTTCAAATATCATGAGGTATCAAATTTAGATTTTTAATGTCAACATATACGTTTCTAGTTCTTTTATTTAATAATAATAATAATAATATATTACTTTTAAATGCTAAAGGTGTAAAATTAACAACTATAATATAAATTAAAATAACTTTTATTAGTTGTTTCACATGTTTCGACTCTTCTGAGTCATTTTCAAAAACAAAATGAGAATATTCTAAAGCTGCACGGGCTTTGAAGTTATTATTTGCATGTACTTTTTTAAAAATTACGCACGTTATCTATTATTTTTTACTTGATTGTTTATTTTTATATCTTTGAACATGGGGTAATTCTAGCCACAGTTTCGGTAAATTAAAAGATGCCGCATCGTTACATATTGTATTTTTGCGCGTGAGTATCTCTATGGTTTCTCTTATTATGGATGGATAGTGTAGACTGGAGGGAAATATTATTTTACTTTCATTGAAATTTATTTGGATGGTTTCTTCTTGATATAATCTTGCTAGGGCTGTAGTTTTTCTATTGTATTTAATATCAGCTATATGCTCTTTTTTTCTGCAATTAAATTTCCTGCTGGTCATGCCTATGTAGTAATTCTTGGATCCGTCTTCTTTAATAAAAGGTATTTCATATACTCCTGAATAATTCTCAAAATTAATTGGGTCAATTTTACTGCAAATGATAGTCTTTAATTTCTTAGGTGGTTTGGCTATTAAGCAGATATTGAAACGTTTAAGGCTGTGTTTTAATTTTTCGAAAAAGCTTGGATAATATTGCAGAGTATAAAGTTTGTATTTTTGTGAATCAAATTTCTTTTCTGAATACTTATTATTGGTGATATCTATGATTAATTTATTAATATGGTGTACTGTAAAACCATTATTATAGGCAATTTTACGAATATTATCTAATTCATTATTCAATTTATTTTCAGTACATATTATAAAGGCTCGTTTTATGAGAAATCTGTAGGCTGAAATTTTGTATGTAAAGGGAGAACATGCGTTATTTGGTATGGTAGATTGGTTAGCCATGTTTTTCCGGAAAATAGCTCTGTCGATAGATTTATTTGTTCTTGTTAACATAACATCAAGGAATGGAAGACTTTTATTATGTTCAATTTCAATAGTGAATTTAATGTTATTGTCGATTGAGTTTAGTTGATTTATAAATATTTTAAGTTCATCAAGACTATGCTGCCATTTTCAGTACATATTATAAAGGCTCGTTTTATGAGAAATCTGTAGGCTGAAATTTTGTATGTAAAGGGAGAACATGCGTTATTTGGTATGGTAGATTGGTTAGCCATGTTTTTCCGGAAAACAGCTCTGTCGATAGATTTATTTGTTCTTGTTAACATAACATCAAGGAATGGAAGACTTTTATTATGTTCAATTTCAATAAAATTATCAATGAAATTGAACATAATAAAAGTCTTTTTTTTTTTTTTTTTTTTTTTTTTAATTTAGATGCATTATTATACATAATCTTGAAGAAATACATTCTGAGATAAATAAGTTTAAATTACGGAAGAAGGCGTGGCTACCACAGACAGTACAACGTGAAAACTATTGTATATTAAGATATAATTATAGTATTTTATGCACTTTGCGTAATTTTATTTGGCTAAACCTCCGTAAGTGGGTATGTCGCCAAGCTTGGCGTCAAACAATAGCGATGGCAGCAACAATGTGGTTGTGATTTCAAATGTAGCACGAGTATGAGAGTAATTATTTATCAAGGGATGTTTGCATATTTACAGAATGTTTAGGGAGACTATTAAAAGTCATCAAATCAATTAATTTTACTAAAATAATTTACACAAAAATTAACTGAAACAAACATACAAAATAAGACATTTATTACCTGTTTTTAAATTTCGTAATTTCTTACATATCCCACAATAAACAGTCAAATAATATATCATAACATAAATATATTTAAAAAAATATAAAATCGTTGAGAACTTAAATAAATATATATTCTTTTGCAAAAAATTTGGTCTCTTCAAAGAATTACCCATGTTATTGTAATGACCCAAAATATCAAAAGTATATAAATACAACACATGGTCATATCATTACTGGTGATCTTAATATTGTAGAACAACCTATTTTACAAAACTTAATGCATAATGGCACTAAATTTCGTCTTCCATATAAGTGTAATATCAAATCCATAATATTGCAGTTTATTCAAGATATTGATTTGTTTATATATAAAATTGCTGTTGATTACAATAAACCAATCGAATATTTCAGTGAATGGAGATTTTCTGTAATTGATAAATTAAAAAATGAAATTATAAAAAATTATCATCATATTACACATGCAGCTTTTAAAAACATAAATAAACATATATCAGAATTACAAAACAAATTTATAATTACTTATGTAGATAAATCTCCAAATAATTATGCTATCATTTGTAAAGAATACTATAAAGTGTTAATTCACAATGCAATCAACACAAGTAATATTTTTAATAAAACTAAATTAAATATTCAAATAAATAACAGAAAATTATTAAATTATCACAAATTACTAAAAATCAAATGTAATAATTTTAATTATCCTTATCTTGTTATAATTCCAAAATTTCATAAAAATCCTATTAAATTTCGCACTGTTACCATCGGTTGTAACACATATAATAAAAATGCAAGCAATTTACTACTTAATATTTTAAAGCAGATATATGATATAACGCTAAAACATAATAACCAACATTGCCTAAAAAATAGTTTTCAACTCATTAATAAAATACATAATATCAATCCGGTAAAATTCATAAAAACATTGGATTTTAATGATTTATTTAATAACATTGATATAAAAGACTTACATAAAACAATGTGTATATTATTTAAAGAATTTAAATCTCAATTAAAATTAAAAGAACATATTTCAGTAAATTTTTTTAAAACTTTACTAAATTTTACATTGCATAATAATTACATTATATATGACAATATTATCTATAAACAATGCCAGGGAATTCCGCAGGGCGGAACCGCATCTAGTATTCTCTCTGACCTTTACTTATATTATTATGAAAGAAATATAAGTCCGAACAATGATTATGTATTTTATCGCTATATTGATGACATTATCATATTTTATTTCAATGAAAAAAATTGCACATCACCACTCAATTTTTATCCTACTCAGCTTAAATTAAGCGAAAATGATTTAATTAATAATAATATAAACTTTCTTGACTTAAAAATTAATATTACTAATAATTATAAATTAATTTTTGATATTTATGATAAGAGATTTGATTTCCCATTTAAAGTAAATATTTTTACCAATTATGCTTCATGTTTACATAAATCTGTTTATAAAAATATAATTATCAATTATCTACATCGTATAAAATACTTATGCTCAGATATAAATAAAAACAAAAATATTAGATATATTCGAGATCAAGCAAAAATATATGGATATCCTATTTTTATGATAAATTCAATCATCAACTCTTTTAAATAACATTTATTATATAATTTAAATATAAACATGGTATGTAATAAATTATTGTTTTAGTGTGCGATAACATATAACAAAAGATATAGAAAATAATAATTATAACATACATTATTACAATTATAACATATTAGGAAATTTAATATTTAATATTTGTTTGAACATTATATACACTTTATGTAGAATATTACAAATATAACATACATAATTACAATTATAACATATTAGGAAATTTAATATTTGATTGAACATTATTTATACTTTGTATAGTTGTGATTGTGCGTTGCCGATCACCTCTGTTTAAGGTATTATTGATGTGCAGTTTTCATACATTTATAAATTAACTTATACAATAACAAATTAAATTATACAATGATAACATTGGTGATTATAACTCATATATATATATCTATTTGCAATATATATAAAAATAAATATATATAGTTTTTATTTTTGTCTATGAATAATTAAAATTAACAAGTATTTTAATTACTGCATTGCATTAATTTGATTGAAAAACAGTAGTAATACTATTAATTATCAACATTATAAATTTTGAGATATTTTGAATTGTTTATGAATTATTTAATTAGATATTTAAATTAATCTATAAATATAAAATATATTTACAATGTAGTATAAATTAAACATTAATTATTTAAAAACAAGTCTAATATATATTTAAGTAGTAGTAAAAATAAAACATTAATTATTTAATAAATGTCTATAATATCAGTGGATTAACACAGCTGGCAGCAAAAATAATTTGAATTAAAATAATATTTCTTTTACATAATATATTCTTGTTAAGAATATCTGAAATGCTGTGCAAGTTGAATTAATTCTGTGTAGATTTATTCATATAGTAGTATTATATTTTATTTGAATTTTAAGTAAAACTACAAGTTAGTATTGTTCTTTAAAGTTTATTTATATAAATAAATCTAATGAAGTGAGTATGTAACTAATAAAGTGGATATTTAACTAAATATTAATTATGAACTATTATAATACCAATAGATGGCGACACTTTACCTTTCAGGTAGTTGTAGATAATACTGTTAATATTATATTTAATTTAACTATAGAGGGAGCTATTGATTGTATATTAATTTTACTTTCAGGAATTAAAATTGGATGGAGTAATATATATTCACGGATATAAATTTGTTATAAGTGTATTAAAACCAGAATTATTTTGAGTGTTTTTGAATCATTTTGTGATTGGGTGTCATTTATGGGGTTGTATTTTAAAAAAAGTGTGCTCTCAACTTGTCTTACAAATCATTTCTCTCAACTCGACTTAGTTAACATGTATGATGCATTGCCATGTGGATGTGAATATTATGTAGACGTTGTGACATTTTAAGGATTCTGTATAATTATTGTGAGTAAAATATTTTATCTACACTTTACGCGTTCATATTTCCAATTTTATTATTTCAAAACTGTTATCTCGTGGTAATTTAGTGAGGTGTTAATTACAGTTTTTTGGATAATCGATGTGAGTGAAATATATTGTATTTTCTTAATGGTTTTTTATTTCCTATTTAAATATTTCCAAATTTTAATATTTCCAATTGTTGTCTGGTAATGATTCAGTGTACCTGGATGATTCTACTGATCTTAGCATTATGCCAGTAGAATTATGAAACACTGAATTATTATTTAAAACACATGTGGGTGCATCCAGGCTGATGAGTACATGTGCATGTGTTTTTCCATGTCCAATTCATATTTAATTCTCATGTGGTCCAATTTTCCATTGTGTATGGTTCATATTTAATTTGTTAATCCATTTGTGTTTACTTAATTGCAACTCCAATTTATAATTTTTTTTTTCCCCCTTTCTCTCTATTTCTTTTTTCAATATTATTTTGGTATGAGTAAAATTTGGCCAATTACCATTGAAGCATCAGCTATGGTAATATTATGTTTGCACATGTTAATTATTAGCTATGTGGTATTCTGTATACACAGTATCATTGATTATCTCTTTGGAGATTTATGTAGAATAGAACTTGATATGTTTTTTGAAATTCATAGATATTATAATTATATATATATATATATATATATATATATATATATATATTTCAATTTATTATATAAAATATTGTGAAAAACAAACAAAACCAAGACAAGTTACAACAATCCTGTATATTATTTCTGTTGTCAACATCCCTTTTTCTAAGCAAATAAAAAACGCAGAACTATAAATGAGATACTATATGAAAGGATATTGAAGCGACTTCTGACATAGTACACTCACATTTCGTTAAAACATGTATTTTATTAGAAATTGCTGTTAATTAAAAATTAAATTGGCACTGTTTTCATAAATGAAATGAAAGGTTTTCCTCAAATTACTGTTGCCACAAAAATAAAATACCGCAACAATGATTATATATATATATATATATATATATATATATAAAGTGTTCAATAAAGATAAAGTGGGACATAGTTGCTGCACGGGTTTATTTTATATTTATGATTACAAAGCAAAATTTAAATATAAATACTCAATTTTTTTCTTTATTCCATGTTTTTTTTTCAGATGATATCACCCTCTAATGCAGTTAAAGTACGATATATATATATATATCTACATTGCGTTTGCTATCTTCGATCAGTTTTTACTGTAAATTTGATGGAATAAATGAGATAATATTTTGGCTTGAATAATGTTGTTTGCAGATATTTTTAGTTTTAAATTTATCTTTAGAAGTTTAAATCTGCATCTAAAAATTATTAGATATTGCTAAAAAGCATTAGTCTGCAGTGCAAAATCTTTGCGCGGGTCCACTGGTTAAATTAAATTTGTGCCAAGACGCGTAAAATTATACGAGGGTAAGTCAAAAATTATCCGAAATCTTGACATAACTCTTCTTACATTTTTCACACTGACCTCGTTCCTCGTTTATTTTATTGTTATGCTGTTGTGGTCATGCTATGAAAGTTTGACCGTAATTCCTCCATTTGTCTTCCTTTTGTTGCAGATAAATCAGGGTCGCTCCATTAGAGGTTTGCACTAAAGAGGAGCAACGAGCAGTGATCAAGTTTTCGTGGTCGGAAGGTATATCAGGGGCCGCAATCCATCGAAGACTTTCGGCACAATATGGGTACATTGTCTTGCCGTAACGGAGTGTCTACGAATGGATTGAAAAATTAAAAAAATGTTCGCACCAGTGTTACGCATGAGGAAGGAGCCGGACGACCGTGTAGCCACAAATGATGAATATATCTACTATATATATAAAACACAAACGGAAATTTCGTTCTGTTCCTTTATAACTCGAGTTCTGCTGATTGGAATTTGATGGAACTTACACTGTTCGATAGATAATTTTTGTCTAACTTTATTCCAGAAATGTTGTGATTAAATAAGGCAACATTTCGTTTTCAAACATACCGGTATGAATAATAAACGTTTCTAATCACCTTATATTTGATGTATTCGCGATGCTCGTCACGAAGAGGTTAAATAATAGTAATATATTTAATTATTCATAATACCTCTTTAATATTTAAGTTTAGTAAACTTAGTAAATTCTTAAATATATATATATATATATATTATTTTAGAATGTACCTTCATAATCTATATATTTCAAACGAAAAGCGCATTCTGCCAGATTTCCACACGAATATCCTCTCTTTGCTCATGCGCCAACATTTTTTGAAGGTTTCTCCTCTCAGAAAAGGGAAACGTGATGGATTAGCCCTCACCTGTTTAGCCTAGGGGGATTGAAAGGGTTGATATAAAACGAATGGAGTCACAATTCCATTGAAATCATAGACCTTCTAATATATTTTTGCTCTGAGATTGAAAGCTAAAGCTTTTTATTAAGAACTCATGTTTCTGCTACTAAATATGCATATTTTATCGCAAAATTTTAAAGAGAGCTTGGATACAGTTATATATTTATAACAGAGTGAAATATCAGATAGTTCGGAAGATGAAAACAATTTTTTAATTGCTATGTTAAACACGAAAACAAACAAACAAACAAACAAAAAAGCGAGAAGAAAACATTTCTTTTACAACTAGATAACAATATTTTTTCACGAAATTTTACACGGGCTGTAAAACCGTTTTATTTATCACCAATAAAGATTTCAAAGAGTTCAGACAAAAATAACTTTTTATTTTAAAACTATGAAACGACCCTACGTAAACAAGAAAATGAGCGCTTTTATCACTAAATATCAATATTTTTTCGGGAATTTTTCATTTTGAAATATAATTTCATACAAAAGTTTAAAGAGAGCTTGGATACAGTTATATTTATAACCTTTTGAAATGTCGGAGAATTCGGAAGATGAAAACTATTTTTTTCTTGCTATTAAGGAAAGGAGTTAAAGGAGCCGACGCGAAAACAAACAAACAAAAAAAAGCGAGAAGAAAACAATGCTTTTACAACTAGGTAACAATATTTTTTCTCGAAATTTTTACACGGGCTGTAGAACCGTTTTATTTATCACCAATAAAGATTTCAAACAGTTCGGACAAAAAGAGCTTTTTATTTTGAAACTATGAAACGACCCTACGTAAACAAGAAAATGAGCGCTTTTATCACTAAATATCAATATTTTTTCGGGAATTTTTCATTTTGAAATATAATTTCATACAAAAGTTTAAAGAGAGCTTGGATACAGTTATATTTATAACCTTTTGAAATGTCAGAGAATTCGGAAGATGAAAACTATTTTTTTCTTGCTATGTTAAAGGAGCCGACGCGAAAACAAACAAACAAAAAAAAGCGAGAAGAAAACAATGCTTTTACAACTAGGTAACAATATTTTTTCTCGAAATTTTTACACGGGCTGTAGAACCGTTTTATTTATCACCAATAAAGATTTCAAACAGTTCGGACAAAAAGAGCTTTTTATTTTGAAACTATGAAACGACCCTACGTAAACAAGAAAATGAGCGCTTTTATCACTAAATATCAATATTTTTTCGGGAATTTTTCATTTTGAAATATAATTTCATACAAAAGTTTAAAGAGAGCTTGGATACAGTTATATTTATAACCTTTTGAAATGTCAGAGAATTCGGAAGATGAAAACTATTTTTTTCTTGCTATGTTAAAGGAGCCGACGCGAAAACAAACAAACAAAAAAAAAGCGAGAAGAAAACAATGCTTTTACAACTAGGTAACAATATTTTTTCTCGAAATTTTTACACGTGCTGTAAAACCGTTTTATTTATCACCAATAAAGATTTCAAACAGTTCGGACAAAAAGAGCTTTTTATTTTGAAACTATGAAACGACCCTACGTAAACAAGAAAATGAGCGCTTTTATCACTAAATATCAATATTTTTTCGGGAATTTTTCATTTTGAAATATAATTTCATACAAAAGTTTAAAGAGAGATTGGATACAGTTATATTTATAACCTTTTGAAATGTCAGAGAATTCGGAAGATGAAAACTATTTTTTTCTTGCTATGATAAAGGAGCCGACGCGAAAACAAACAAGCAAAAAAAAAAAAAAAAAAGCGAGAAGAAAACAATGCTTTTACAACTAGGTAACAATATTTTTTCACGAAATTTTTACACGGGCTGTAAAACCGTTTTATTTATCACCAATAAAGATTTCAAAGAGTTCGGACAAAAAGAGCTTTTTATTTTGAAACTATGAAACGACCCTACGTAAACAAGAAAATGAGCGCTTTTATCACTAAATATCAATATTGTTTCACGAATTTTTCATTTTAAAATATAATTTCATACAAAATCCGGTTAAAGATATAAATTAATAAAAACTTAGTGTTTCTTTTTAAATTTATTATCACGGGTCAGGGCAACGCATGGCGGGGGTCAGCTAGTTTATAATAACATATGTTTCTGTTTATTTGTTTCTTTTGAAATCATAAATGTTTAATTTATGTTTACATACCATTTTTTTATGCAAATCTTTTTTTTTATTGACTAATAATATATAACATTGTATTATTTAATTAAGAATCCCTACATACTTGCAATGTTTGTCATTGAGCTCAAAAGAGATCTCTTCAGAGTGGCTAGTGGTCAGTGAAAAATAAAGTAAAAAAAAAAATGATAATTACCAGTATATTCTTATAGAAAAATTCAAATTGATTATTTGATCGAATAATGAACATAAATTTTTCTATAAGAATATATTGGTGTTTATCACTTTTTTTTGTCTGTATTTTTCCCTGACCACTAGCCACCCTGCGTCTTATATGCTATGAATGTACTTTTACAAAAATACATTAACTTATTTTTAAAATATAGAGTAATCAATTTTCTCGGCCATATGGTGAAAGTAATTAATGCTTATTTTATTAACATCTCAAGAAAAATTATTAGAAAATTTTCAGAAATATTTATTTACAAGTTAAGTTTGCTTATAAAATTTAATATGTTTACGTATTTATCAATTTGTATTTATTTAATCAATTGCGCTGAAATAAATACTATTTTTCTAAGAGAAATATATTTTGATGGAAATTTTCTCTTTTATTGAAAACAAAATATGAAAATGAGAAAGAAAAAAAGCTCTTTTATAATTAAAAATATGATATTCAATATTTCACATTACAAATATTTACTTTCAATAGAATAATTACATTTGCTATATTTGATATATATTTTCCCAGTAAGTTACGATAATCTATATTTTTTATTCGTAAATATTATTTTTGTGTAATGTTTTATGGATTACAAAAAAAAGTTTTGTTATTTGATTGAAATTACTTTAAAAGAGAAAAAATCAATAGTATTTTACTTTGAAAAACATAATTAATTAGAAATTTCCTCTTTTATAATTATCGAAATAGAAGTTTAAATAATAATAAAAAAATGATTTTATAAGAAAACAGTAAGTAAATTTCGGATTTACATTATATTAATTTTCTTTCATTAAAATAATTAATTAGTATGGATCTGATCAATATGGATTTTTTTTTTCAGCTTGTCACGGTGACCTTTATTATTTATTATTTATCGTTTACATATATATTTTTTCTTTTTTCTTTCTTTCTTTTCCTTTTTTTTTTCTTGAATTTTATTTTAGTATCATTTGATATCTAAATTCCATTTTTTGTTCTTATGTGATTGGGTTTCATTGGGGATATTTAACTGTCAACTTTTATCATTTTAAATATTTATTTTCTAATTTTTCTTTTAAAACTATTATGTATGTTTGGCTGCGTGCCGTCTCTGAATTGGAGCATCGGTAATTTGATGTTTCAATTTGTTAATTATTTATTAATTTAATAGTATTCTGTATACACTTTATACTTACCTATTTAAAAAAAAATGAGATTTAGTCAGATTTGTTGTTAGAACTTGTTTGCAGTATTTTGAATTCAAAGGTATTATATATATATACAGAGGCTGTTCGCACATTTTTTAGACAAATTTGATAAATGATTTTAAAAAATGGAATTATTTTAGAGGTAAACTTTCTCTCAACAACTTATTATTTGTAATTCATATTATTGTCTGATGCTTTCAAATTTATTCTTCTATCAAGATGGCGCATTCAAACAAGTTGTGAATCAGAGGATACTTTTTTTTCCCCCGAAAAGAAATATTCTTATTCGGAAGTTTACAATGATTGTAAAGCGCATAGTATAAAAATTTCTAAGTGCAAAATAAACATCAGTATTAATTGGAAAGAGCTATCCCAAAAATCAGTACTTATTCTTAGTAAAAAGACTCAAAATGAAAAAAAAAATACATTAAAAAAAGAGCTCATTTCAAGGCTGAAAACAAAGCTTCAGGTAAGGATTTATGACTGTCGCAAATTTTTCTTACAACGGGAAAATAAAAATAAGAATATTAGACAAAAATGTTACAATCAATTCATTATATTATTAAGAGAATGTGTTACATCACATATTTACGGGAAAAATGCTATTTTCTTTATTTCAACGACTTTTAAATGGTGAAACTGCATCAAAGCAAAGCTACCGCTCATACTTCAAAAACTACCGCTGTATTCGTTGAAAACATTAGAAACTCACACAGGTATTGCATTTATACCTTTCAACATATTCCTAAGAAGTCACGTGACGTTTCTCTTATGGTTTATTGTGCATTTGGTCTGCTGAAAACAGCTCTTTCAAAGCGCAGAACCACTACGATTGGTCGAATCTGGAAAGTTTTTAAAGAGGCATGGGAAGCAATAACCCTGTAAATTTTACAAAAAACCTTCTACCATCCAAAGCATTACGCAGAATTAGAATCAAGAAACAAGATTATTATATAGATTATTTAAGAAAGTCATATTTTAAACGTTAAAAAAACAACGCTGAAATCATCTAAAAATGTTCGAACACCCTCTGTAGAGAGAGAGAGAGAGAGAGACCATAATATGCAAGTATTTTTAGAAGAGCCATAATTCCACACCACATTTAAATATTAATTAACAAGTGAAAAACTTTAAATAATCAAGGAGAAATAAAGATTAAACAAATCAAACCAGAACAAGATAATGAAACTAAAAAGGCTGTGACTTCATAGGCAGTGGGTATAATATAAAAATAAGAGCCATGTTATGGAACGAAAATTATGCAGGATATAAAACAGTGCAAAAAGTTGCACTGGGTTTCGGCCAGAGCATCGCAATGCATAAACCAAATGCAGAATCATTCGAAGCATATTTGCAAACCCCACCGGACCCTACGCCACATTAATCAGTATATCACAGTCCCAATAAATAGTTGAATTAAAACAGATACATGTAAAATATAGTAGAAAATAAGTATCATCTCGTGCCCAAAGCTGAGACACATAGCCACAAAACAAACCACAATTCAATGACCAACAATCCATCTTATCGCATAGATGCTATTGTTTTGAAGTTTGAATTTGGCTTATATATATATATTTCTTGGTATTCATTAAGAAAGCTCCTTTTGTAATACAATGTAATTATTCTAAAAAGAGAAAAAAAATCTTCAATGAAAGAAAATACACTGCTAATTAAAAGAGAGGAATGTGTATGCTTCATTGGGCTCTTTTAAAAGTCTGTTTTTAACCTTTTTAATTAGATTTTGACTCTGCAGAAATATGATACATAGAAGCTGTGTGAATATCCATTTATCTTCTTAAAATTTTGTTACTTTCTTTCTATTTACTATGATAAATTTTTCATTAAAGAATTCATATATGTGGAACACTTGTTTCTTGAAGAATTATAATGGTCGATCAAACGAAAAAACAAACTGAAAATTGTACGTCAAACATTACAAATGAGGTGCGTTCGTATTATAATTAGTTTTATAAATATTCAGATCTTGGTGCAATAGCTGTTGCACTCTTATCCAAAAATGCACGAATAAAAAGTTTATTTTACGTGCAGATTTTCATATTATAGATATTAATTTTATTTTATGAAATTAAGTTTCAATGCACTTTTACAAAAAAATATTTACATTTATGTTACATTAAAATTATACTATGTAAAAATATCCAATACAAGACAATGTAAAAAATCGTCGTTATTATTTCAATAAAAAAATTAATTATATAGCCTGTTATTATGATTAATTTCTGTCATAAAATAAGTGCATTTTAAGTTGGCAACATGTATATGTATGTATATGGATGTATATTAATGAATCTTGTGCTGTTCTACCTGAGTACACGATCTTGCTATAATGAAAGGTCGTCGAAAATTTTTCAAGTTTCAACTGGTTAACTTTATTAACTGTAAACATGGTTGAAAATTATCCGGTCAACGTACGTAATTGCACTGATGAGGGGCTAAATTATAGCCTGAAACGTTTAAAGTATTTTTAATGTTTTTAATGCTTTAAGTGTATTTTATGTAACTTTTATGTCTGATTGAATGTGATATTTTATTTAAGACTTTTATTCATCAGACGTTAAAGAATATTTAGTTATTTTATCTTTTGTTGACATTTACTGAAATTTCCAATGGGAAATTTAAGCCTTGCTTTGAAAATCTCAGAACTTGAAATCCATATTTATACTCTTTTTTCTCTTTAATATATATTTCTCCGGAAACATCAATCCAAAAAAAACAGTTGGTAGATTATATGATTGCTATAATTGAACAATTTTAGTATACAAATTCGGTTTTTAAATTCAAATATTTTTACTTTCTTCTATCTATAATAGAAGAAAGTATTGTAATCGAAATTTTTTTCGACTTCCGGTTTTCGACGGATTTACACGTTTTAGGGGTCAGAGATTCCGAAAAACATGTTTTTACAAAATGTCTGTCTGTCCATCTGTCCGTCCGTCCGTCTGTCCGTCTGTGTGTCTTCATTGTATGAAGTTATGTAGAAAATGTATGAAGTTATGCTTCCAATTGAACCACATTTTTTTCTATGTTTTTGGCTATGGCAAGCAGATTCTATCAGAATTTTGGGATATTTCGACGAAAGGGGGCGCTGCGATAGACATTTAAAGATTTCAAATTCAAAAAGATGTGAAAAAAAAAAAAAAAAAAAAAAAGAAATCCTAAAACTTTTTTTCGTTAAATGTTCGGCCTTGATCCTGAGAATCCGGAACAATTTTTGTTTTGCCTCTATCTTAAAAAATGGCTGAGATATAGCGGTTTGAAATTTTAGGGTGGCTGACATTTTCAAACAAGACAGCAGAATTCATCCATAAACGGGTTTAATTTATGAGTTTTAGTTAACATGGTTTCGGCAAATTTTCTTTCATTGTTGTAACCATTAATCCTATTGTATGCTTATCACTATATATTTATATTCGCCAACGCCAAATTCTCGCCAAACTTGGCGACCGTTAGCGGAATATCGCCAAATTTGGCGACCAAAATAAGTTGCCTTAAATGAAACCAACTTGGCTGTAGAGGACTAATTTGACGATATTATCATTCAAATTCAATGTTGACGAGAACTGGGATTGAATCTTCTTTATTTAGGTTCCACGCATTTTAGCTTCGCGTTTTCCAGTAAAATTATCTAAAATCGTAAAACCAAGGAATAGGGAGGCTATCTGTTCCTGTCGGTTCAGGCCAGAAGGACTTTTCGTAGTTTAGTATACATCGGTTGTTCCCATCCCTGTAACCCGACAATTCGCAAGCAGCTGACGTACAACAGAATGACGAAAAATATTGATTTTATTGGCGATGTGATAGCGAATTTTGAAGTATTAACATGACTGAGATAGAAGAAAGTTTTGGGATTGGCACATCCGACTAGAATATTCCACATAGTCCACAATAATTCATTGATTATTTGTAAAAACATGTTTTTCGGAATCTCTGACCCCTAAAACGTGTAAATCCGTCGAAAACCGGAAGTCGAAAAAAATTTCGATTACAATGCTTTCTTCTATTATAGATAGAAGAAAGTAATAATATGACTCCATCTTAAATAGGACGTAATAACCATGGCAACCTAGACTCATTACCTGCAATGGGAAATTGAATTAATTGCGCATGATAGGATTTAATAGAATGAAGAAAACTTTTATTAATATCTTTGTAAGTTTCGATTCGATTTTCATAAAATTTGAAATGACTCGACAAAATTCAGCTGCGATTATACATATTAAATTTCAGACCATTCTGTTGGGTAGTTTTTGCGCTGTTATGTGCGGACAGACTGACAGACGGACGGACCAGACGACGACTATAGGTGCAACGTATCTATATAATTACAAACGCATATAAAATTAGACAGGCTGAAAGAGATAAGAGAGAATAATAAAATATAATAAAAAAAGAAATACACCTATCGAAATTCGCAAGTCGTTTATATATTCCGATTTAATTTAAAATAAAACCTTCTGTTAGAATATCAACATTTTGTTAGAATAGCATGTCAACTGAATATTTATTTTGATATCTAGCAGCTATATATTCAAAACGCAGCGTGTTTAAGACCGATTTCAATTGATCTGACAAGGGAACCACTTTTGGTGCAGCTGGCACCTAGCATTGTGACCTTATTACGAAGTTTGAGAATCGATAAAATTTTTCTGCTAAATAATATTTTTTGATTTTACAGCAGCATAACTTTCTGGAAATGTAATTTTCGAGATCACTTATCGGACTAATAACATAGAAGCTGTGGCTATGATGTCATACACTCACGCACAGTTTTTTTTTAATCGGTTATAAAAAAAAGTCGCCAAATTTAGGGGATTTTTTTCTTTAATGGCAACCTAGCCAATGTATTAAGTTATTCGTTTGGCGCGGTCTTGAAAATCGCGCCAACCAAAAAGTCGCCAAACTTATGTTTATACGTTTGCGTGAGTGTAAAGCATCTGTTCCGAAATCCTTTTTCTTTTTAAGAAAACAGTTAAAAATACAAATTAGTCAATAATAAGTATAAAATGCTGAAAAAAGTTTAATAATTCCTTCACGAACCAACGAATTTTATTTTGAAAAATTACAACATTGCATTTACAATTTTGGCGGGAAAAGTTGGCGTTTCTGGTATCAAGCAAATCGCGATCTAATGAAAGATTTGTAGCGCCATATTTGGCGACTTAACTCACTTTTGGCGTGAAGTTAACAATTAAAAATCCAATAATAAAAAATACATAAAATATGATTTTAACAGAGAAATTTTATCGGTTCTCTAACTTTTATGTATAGGGCTACAAAATGCACCGGGTCTCTATTCTAGGTGCGAGCTGCACCAAAAGTGGTTCCCTTAAATATGCACATTTAGCATTTTAAGGTGCTTTTTTGTAGCGAAACTGAGTTGGACACAAAATTTGAACTAGTTTCATTTCAAAGGAACGTTGAGCGAAGTCGTGATCGCCGAGTCGTCTAAGACGCCAGAAAAAGAAATGTTCTCTGAAGAGATTGTGGGTTCGAAAACCGCTACTCACTTAAGATCGTTGTCAATGTTTTAATAACTCAGTTTAATAATGTAGATTATATTTTATATCAGCAGGAAAATTTGCTTACTTTGTTTTTTCTTCATCATTATTAAGTAAAATTTACACTGAGAAAAAAAAATACCTCCTTCAACTAGAATGAATAGTTAGACTGTTTCTAAGTCCCTGAACTAAAAATATAGAAATCTGAGCTATGCGAATAGGGTAAGCAACTAAACTGAATAGACAAAATGATCGAGAATTTCTAGTCTCTTGTTTTCTAGGTGATGAAACGATAATGAATCGTGTAAATGACGAGAAATTATCGCTTTATTTCTAGAATGGATTTATAAACTAGAATTATAGTAACTAAAACTAGCGTCTTGTGTTCTCATCTATTTGCAGACATTTTTAAATAAGTTTGACCACGAGAATATAGGTAAACACTCCTGAATTCTAGTAGGAGTCTATAGAACTCTCTGGCAAAGAGAACTTTAATTTATAGGGATGACATGGAACTATTTTTTCTAGACCCACAATTTAGATTCTAGTTGAGAAGGGCAGATTTTTTTCTCAGTGTACCATCCCAAATATATTTTTTAAATTAAGGATTTAGTATTTAAAATTTAAATTTAAAAGCTGTAGCATGTAGTTATCTATTAAATAAATTGAAATTATCTATAATGCTGGGTATATTTTTTATTACAAATGATCATTATATCAATCTACATTCTAAGAAAAGTAGATGGTTATTTTCCACAAAAAAAAAAAAAAAAAAAAAAAAAAAAAAAAAAAAAAACAGAAAGATGAAAAGTACTTATAAAAAAAATTGTGATGCCATCTATTAGCATTGTATTGAAGCTAAATGTTTATATTTGAGAAAACTGCTAAAAATTTTAACTTCAAAACTTTATTTATTTGTAAAAAAAAAAAAAAAAAAAAAAAAAAAAAAAAAAAAAAAACACTTGGAGTTGCTCTTTTTTATATCTGACAATTAAAATCTCTGAAATATTTTCTTTTGTTTGCATTCATGTAAAGGCGGCTAATTTGCAGCTGGTCTCCAGCCGTTTATAAAATGACAGGTTTTTATTTCTTTTAACTATTGTAACAAATATTCTGCAAAAATGCCTGACATTTTAATGATGTTATAAACCTTTTTTCTGTGGAACTCTGAAGTGTTTACTGCCAACTTTTGACGGGTACTGTCTAGTTAAATTTTTATATTACAATATTACACTTGTTTATAGTAAAACGATTTATCACAGTGCACTTATCCAAAAATAATCACATGCAAAAGAAATGAGGAAAGAAAATGTTTAGAATAAATTAAGAAATGTTTAATTGAGATTGTACTAGGAACAAATATTTTTTTGCCATTTCTTTCCTCTTTTAAGTACTAAAGAATTACTCTTCAGACTCCTTTCACATGAGGTACAGGTTTCAGTTGCAGGTTGATATCAAGGTCTCTGGTTAATATTTTAATGCAATTAATATATCTAATATCTGCTGCAGGGCTTGTCGAAAGCAAATCTTCTAGGGAGGACAACCTTAGCCAGGGCGTGTCTATGAGTCAGGCACTCTTTTCCTCGAAGTCCCGGGCTGGCGAGAGGCACCTCCCACTCGCCGAGGCAGATGAACTAGTCGTTTCCTCCCTCCCTAGGATTAGACAATGGGAAGCCGCTGTACAGCAAGGGTCGTTGGGGGGAAGTTCGACATATTACCTAGGTCCCGGTTCCCTCTTTGGGGTTCTGGCTACAAAGCCGTCGAAGGACTCCAACGTCTCACCAGGTAATTTTGTGGTGGTTTCCTCTGATTATGGGATCCACCGCATATCGCAACGACCTTTGTCGTCATTCTCATGGGTTCAATGGGAGTGATGCGCAGGTGGCGGTGCTTCTACCAGTCGCAGCGCATATAGAAGGACACTCCTGGTCGTGCGCGTTAAAAGTCCCTCAGGACTTGGGTGCGACGGTCCACGTGCCTCGTCCACGGACAGGTGCCACTCGGCGCCTGGCTGCGCAGCTCAGTTTTATATCTGATATCCGTGATGAATAAATACGTAGGTACAAATGTCGCAGACGCACCGAGATTTCTTTACTGTGCTATATGGCAATTTTTTGCCTCGCGTTGTAACCCGATGATTAACATAGTATGGCAACTCGGTGTTTTACAATAAAATATGTGTGTTTTATAATAAAAATAAATGTGTGTCTTAAATAAAATTAAATGTGTGTAATAAATAAAATTAAATGTGTGTATTTTAAAATAAAACTAATCACTAGGCCTAACATAAATTAGAAAACGGGCCAAAATAGCACTAACCCCGATGCGTCTCCGACATCTGTTCCAAACCGTATTAAATGGATAGATTTGTATCACAATTCACAATATAATAAAACTTCGGACGATTTTGAATACACAAGGGAAAATTCTTCTTTAAGAACAAGCAAAAATTGCTTGTATGAAAGAAAGTTAATCCCACACGTGACGTTTTTTTTTTTTTTTTTTGGGGGGGGGGGGCGTGAATTTTGTTTTCTGTACCGTAAACCGATAAAGTTGCTTGTCAACTGATTTATTTACTAATTACATTCTAGAATTTATAATTGTTAATTTCCTACATTTCCTGTAATTCGATTACGGGGATATACGTTCATTTTAAAAACCCTGATGCGTTTCCGACATCTGTTCCGAACCGGTAATAAATGGCTAGATCTGTAACACAATTCACAATATAACAAAACTTCAGATGATTTTGAATACACAAGGAAAAATTCTTCTTTAAGAACAATTAAAAATTGCTTGGATGAAAGAAGATAAACCCACCTGTTCATCTGCTTCTATAGACGTGACTTTTTTTTTTTTTTTTTTTTTTTTTTTGTGACGTGAATTTTGTTTTCTGTACCGCAAACCGATAAAGTTGCTTGTCTACTGATTTATTTACTAATTAAATTTTAGAATTTTTAATTTCCTACATTTCCTGTAATTCGATTACAAGAATATAAGTCCATATTAAAAATCCATCAATCTTCAGATAGGTCTCAATTTTTTGGATATAAATATAGATTTTATGTGTTTTAAGTTTTCATGTAGTTCTCACAATAAAGAATGACGATATCCCATTATTGTTTGTAAGTGTGCGTAATTTCAGTTAAAAGAAATACAGGATGTTTTATTTTTAAACTTACATTACATGATACGACGTTGCTGTCGATTAAATAATCATGAATTTGTCTTTAGAAATTTTAACTACATTTAATGCACTAATTCTCTTTTTTTCACGTAATCGTCTTTCCCATGTCCTTATTAGTCCCACTACTTGATTTGGTGGCATTCCAGCTGATAATATGAGTTGCAGGTGACTTTGAGCAGCGCCAGCTTAAAACACCATGTACATTAAGATTGGGACCTCCGTGGCCGAGTGGTTAAGACACCATTCCACTAATCGCTTGAGAGCTTAGGAGTCAGGTCGGCATGTTCGACTTCCGTCAACTCCATTGCACACACTTTGTGGACATCTCGGTTGTAATTATCTGGTGCTATAAATTTCCTTGATGCTATCTCGTCCTTGTATATTGACGATGACTTATAAGCGGGGACTTGATGTCAAGCACACAAGTCCGATGTAAGTTCTCAATAAACATTGAAATATTTGAAAGCAAATTATTAGTCCAAAATTTATACCCAATTTATTTATATAAAGTTCTTGTATTAAATATTTTTGTACATGCTGGGTACAGTACAAAATTTAAATATTAAACTGACAGCTTAAAACAAATTTAATGAATTATAATTTGAAAAATTTGAAAACAGAATTTCTTATTCCTTTTGCTTATTGCATTTTAATCTTAATTTATCTTAATTTATCTGTTTTGATTGTAAATAAAAGAAATGAGCTAGCAGGATTACTCTAAAAATTTATGTAGTTTCATATAATATGACATTAAAACTTTAAAATATTTTTATATTTTTATTTTAAGCTATCTAGAACTACTACTTAATAGATATTTTAATGCAAAAATGTTTACTAATGATCGTGATATTTTTAAACTGTTCAAAATTCCGCTTTACGAAAGAATTATTTGTAAAAGTGCATGTTATATAATTTTATTTATGTTCTGTTGGGACAGACGTTTATGAAACACGATAAAAACATAATTTTGAAATCATTTCAGAAAACGTTTTCGTTTCAAATGTTCTACCTTTTAATATTTACTTAGGTATGTTGAAAATTATTTTTATTACACATTCAATATATCATTAACTCGTTTGTTTCATAATGTTTTTAGACGTTATGAATTTTATAAAAGGATGTACTTACGGAATTATATATTTAGTTCTTTTACGGCAATGGAAATATAAGTTTAATAAACAAAAGTTCATAGATAATAGCAACGCTTTGAAATGTTTGAAAGATTTCGTACTCTTAAAATTTCTTTAAATCTTTATATATATAATGCACGGGTGAATTTAATGGTTGATGCTTTAAACAAGTTAAAGTCTTTAATGAGCAAAGAGGTTAAAATTTAAAGAAACGTATAAAAATTTCGCTTTTCACTTCAAAGTTTTACGTGCAGTTAAAATAAATTTTTAGAAATATGAATGAAATCACTAAATAAACTGAAGAGACGCGTGAAAGACGGAGTTTTGTAACAAAAATTAAATTTCGAAAAAATGAACTGAAATCTTTTTAATAAGAATTGTTTAAATTTATATTCTTTTTAGCATATGTTCAAAACGATAACAGTTGGTTCTAAACCCTCTTTGCAAAAAAGTATTGGCATTTAATTATTAAATAATAAATATTACGATTACTATGATTTAAATTTTCAAGTATGAAATATTATACATTAAAAAATAATGTATTTTATCTTTAAGAATAATTAGAATTTTGCTATAAAAATAAAAATAAATATGCTGAAGGTGATTACAGTAAACATAAAAGTTTAAAAACATCTTAATAAACAGACCTAATAGTTGCGTGCACACAATATCGCTGAAATTTTCAAGATCAGATATAATCTTGAGAATAGTTACTGATTACTGGTCATGATTTCTTACAGATCTGGAGAATGTCATCGTTATTGTATCTACGAAACTAGTAGGTCTGTTTTTTTTTAAAAGTTAAATCTTTATGCTTACTGTAATCACTTTTAACATATGTACGAGGCTATTTCGAAAAGTAAAGATACACTGTACGTCGGAGGAAAAGAAAAGTTTTGGCAAGCAAGTTGGCAACACAGGTGTTAACCTTGAACCGTTAGCTTTCTCCTCGCGGTCGTTCGGCATTTCAACGTTGATTCTGGTTGGAGTAGGTCGTGTTTAAAATGGTTCCGCCGATTCAGAATCCCGCCAAATGCGAAGTGCACTCCGTCATACGTTTTCTTCATGCAAGAGGTCAGCGACCAGCGGATATTCACAAAGAAATTGTTTCTGTTTATGGGAACATTATGAATCGACAAAATGTAACGAAATGGTGTCGTCATTTCTTTGAAGGTAGGACCGATGTTCATGACGAACAAAGAACAGGTCGGCCATCTGTGATCTCTGATGCCCTTCTTCAGAGAATGGAGGAAGCAAAATAGACGTCTCAAATTGAAATAATTGCATCAGATCATACCGGAAGTGGTGAGATCAAAGATGAAGCTGAAATGTGGTTCCGACAACAGGCGGAAACCTTCTATGACTGTGGGATACAAAAGCTTGTGCCCCGACTTAACAAATGTTTGGATAACGGGGGTGATTATGTCGAAAAATAATAAATAATCCAGTTAATAAGATGTAACTTACGTTTTCTAAATAAATGCTTTTTTTAAGGAATGCGAGTCATTGTATCTTTACTTTTCGAAATGTCCTCGTAATTTTATTTTAATCATAGTAAGTTATTTTTTTACATGATTCTAGAATATTACAATTTAGCTTTGCCATATGATAGATTACATATTAATACATTCATACACAGAATAAAATAAATGTGGGAGTCGGGGCAAGAAAGTGTTAATCCACATTTGCAAACTTCTTAGATATATCAGTTTGAAAGTTGGTCAAATTCTCAAATAATGGTATATTACATAAAGTTTTTTTACCAATGTCTTAGTAACATTTGAGATATTCTGAAATACAATATGGCATTACTTTAATGATATTACTATTACGTTCTCTGTAAATTAGCTATGTTCATTGAAGACATAAACGTCTGGGGCAAAAACGAAACGTGGGACATATGCGGCCACCAAGTGACATTAGAAACAAATAATATGTAGGGTATTATAATTTACAATAATAAGCAACAGGTTACAGTGTTAGATTTATTTCATCAAAAATGTGGCTTGGCATTTTATTGCCCCGACCCCCTCAATTTTTTCTGAGAATATGTAACGTTACATATTCTTCCACTCGTGTCTTCAAATACAACAACAAATTAACTGAAATGAAATAATTAATTTTATCTTTAGCTTAGTTTTTTGGCCCTGCGATTGGGATTGCTTTGTCTTATTTTCATATAACGATAAACATATTACAGCGGTAAAACAATTACAGACCAAAGGGGGTTTCGAATCACCAGAAGCTTACAAATTTGAACTGCTATTTGAATCTCTTAATATCTGGGATTAACTTCTTTCCAAAAATAAAAAAACTATTTTTGGGGAGCTAATGTGCAAGTGCATGCTACAATAAGATGCAATATAAAATAACCTTTGTCAAAGCATGTATCATTAAAAAAGATAATATGGAATTAAAATATTTTGAATTTTTTTTTTATGACAATACAGGAATTGATGCAACTTGCTCGAAGATGATTAAAAGCTTTTAGATTTTGATGAAAACGATTTGATAACATACATATTTAGAGATCCAATTCTCCAATTGCAGTCATAATCCCTTATAAAAACGTAAAGTATTTTTAAAAACTTTTTACAATATATTCCAGGAAATCAAATAAAGCATAAACGGATAAGGAAACTATACACAGGATTTACCCAAAACTTTTATTTCAAAACAAGGTTTTCGCCCAAGTTCAGAATAGACTATAAGTTCAATGGTAATGTCTATCGGATCCTGGTGGCACCTACGATAATTACTTTATTCTTCAGATTTGTAACATTAGTCATCAGTTTTTCAGTAGATAATATCATCCATAGAACGTTACGCTTTGGATGTTGACATTTGGTATGATAAATTTGGCTTTTGATACTCGAGCATGTGAGTTAATAAGAAAAGAAGTTTAACCTCAAGACATGTAATTTATAAAATCTATACAGATTGCTGGACGCCAAATTTCATTACCTGTAATAGCACCAAATAGCCAAAATAAAAGTTAGATTTCACACGGGACACATATAAACGGAAAGTTAAACTAAACTTTAACATTTTTAGTATTTTATTACACCCTTCTTTTAGTCTTACATCTCAACATCTAGGAATGTTTCACTGAATTCAAATAGTTTTTTATTTTATCAGCATTTTTCACGTTTTTGCGCCTCTTTTTCACTCGAACATATTACAATAAAATGTTGAAGAAACTGGTGTGATAAAAAAAAAAAAAAAGATTTAATAACATAATAAAATTAAGAAATGCGCAAGGCCTTTCGAGAGAACATTTTCTAGCCTCACCAAGGGCAAAGTAGACGTGCTACCACTTGGAAAGCAGGAACAAGACTGAAAATAAATGAAGAAGAAAAGGACAGGTTAAAGAAAACAGCCAATAGGAAAGCAGAAGGCATCCGCCAATGACGCAGAGAACATTAGCCAATCAGAAGAAGACAGAACAGAATGCAAAATAAATAAAAAGCAAATTAAATAAAAAGACAGAGTTAGTAAAGGAAAAGAAATTAGAAAAAAATATGTTATTTTAATATATTATATATATTATACATATCATACGTTTTCTTATAATTTACGTTTTCTTTTCTGACATTTTACTTTTTATTCAATTTGATTAATATTTCTTATTCTGTTATGTCTTCTTCTGATTGGCTATTGCTCGCTATGTCATTTGCTAATGCCTTCTGCTTTTCTACTGGCTGTTTTTTTTTTTTTTTAACTGGCCTTTTCTCTGCCATTTTCTTTCCGTCTTGCTCCCGCTTTGAAAGTGGTAGCACGTTCTTCTTTGCGCCCTATGAAGAAAGACGAAGTTCTTTTGAAAAACCTTCCGCATTTCTTAATTTCATGGTGTTATTATGACATTATTTGCCTTTATTTATTCAAATATATTAATTTATAACTGAATACCACAAATTTAATTTTTATTATTTAAATTTAAAGTTAAGTTATTTAACTATATGTTTAATAAAAATATATATTATGTCTGTTCTTATTTAGGTCTTGTTTTATTTAATATTTATTAGGTGTACATAAATGTTGTTAAGCTTTTCACGCGCATTTTAAAACGTTTTCACTTTGAAAATGTGTGCTAAAACGTTTTAGAATTTATTTATACACTTATTTCTATACCAAATTACTTACATTTACTTAAATACATATTTTAAAAATATATCTATTCTTTATATTTCCGTACATGTAAAGACTTTATTAGATCATATAGTTGTGAAGACCATAATAAATATGAGAATATCATACCTTTGTGGTCTTCAATTTCAGAAGAAAATTTATCTGTTTGTTGACAAAATTAAACTTTGTTTCAAACAAAATAAAACTAGAAACTTTCTTTCTTGCAATAGAAGTGTTATTTTTTTTTTTAGCTTCGCTTCCTTTTAGTAACTTTGTTTTACTTACGTTAAAAGGAGAAAGAATAGATTGAAGTAATTTACAATTTTTAGCTTTTTTCCACATTCTCATTTCCTTTTCCTAAGTAAGTGTTGTTTTAATTTCCTTGTTGTTTAGAAAAGGTAGTTTTGTTTTCTAAAAGTATAAGTCTTTTTAAGTGTCCTATTTTTAAGATGTTTCTTTTTCTTTCATATCCTTTTCTCATTATTAACATCTTTTTGAGTCTAATTTAGGTTGCAATAAAACTTCTTAATACTTACAGTATTTTTGATTTAATATATTATATACGACATGAATAAATAATATATTTTGCGTAAATTGATCATTAAACAGTACTTTTGTTAATACGTATAAACACAAGTTTTTTAGCTTATTTGTATTTTGCCGTATATTTTTCTGCTAAATTTGATTTAGGCCATGAGCCTTAAGTGATAGCCCTACTGAATGGTATTTGAAATATAGACGATAAAACGATTATGGAGTGCTTTTATAAGTGGTATAAAAAAATTTAAATGTGTTTTTAAATATGTCTTCAAAATTTTATTGAAAATTTGTTTTTTTTACCGTTTGTGACGTAAGTGTAAGTAATGTGTTATTTACCGACTTCAGGGGTTGGTAGTAGCGCGCTAAAAGTAGCGAAACTACTGTATTCTCTATTTTTTACAGTAGTTTGTAGTGTAACACGCTACATTTTGAACATTGTAGTGTAGCGAGTAGCGCGATACAAAAAATCAGTAGTTTGTAGCGAGAACCGACGCTACTTTTAACGCTACTTCAGCGAAAAAAGTGCCATTTTGCAAATCACGTGGTCGAAATTGCTTGTTTTGAGCAGAATTTGTTATGCTCAGCGATTTCCGAATCCC
The DNA here is from genome assembly GCA_963931845.1 of Maratus michaelseni. Taxonomy (NCBI): domain Eukaryota; kingdom Metazoa; phylum Arthropoda; class Arachnida; order Araneae; family Salticidae; genus Maratus; species Maratus michaelseni. The sequence goes on along the minus strand of OZ007596.1, from coordinate 177,784,315 downwards.
AGTGGCAAATATCAACTGTAGTGTATAGCAACGCATCGCGTGAAGTCATAGATTTTCCATTGACACTTGCTGCTGAAATCAAGTATTAATCCACCAAAAGTATTAATTTTCTTGTTGGCAACACTTGTCTATTTATGCGTTATTAAGTCTTCATGTTTTAACGCCGAATTTCTTATTATCCGGCATTACTCCATTTACAGATTTATTTATTGTTTGCATTTAGGGTTTGTTTTTTGCAATTTTCTAGATTATAATATCTTAATTTTGCTACGAAATTTGTTAAGTGTGTATAAACTAACGTTTTGGAGACAAACACAAAATATTTTCGTGTATGTTATCTTTCTTAATTTTTCGCATTTATTTAATTGCATCCTGGCAGATGCGATATAAGAAGTGGTCAGTTTATTATTTAATCCGTGTCTTCAATTTCTTAGTGTAAATTGAACACTTAGCCAAAATTTGAAAGTGACTACTTTTGAAAAGTATTTTGTAGTCGCTACTTTTGAAAACAAGTAGTTGTAGTTGTAGTTAACTAATTTTCGACAAAGTAGTCGTAGTTGTATTTCGCTACAATAAAAAAGTAGTTTTTCCGACCCCTGACCCACTTTAAGAAATGTGACTTATATGATTCACATACCCTTCTAGTAATAATAATGAAAAATCATGCGTCACATGTAGACTGGGAAACACTTTCCAACTCTATATCGAATACTATATCAAAAGTTCAACATTTATTAATATAAAAGAAGATATCGTATTAGACAATTTAGAAAATTTCTTAAGAAAATTGAACGCCAAATTTTAGCAATTTGTACCAATAATCGGTAAGGTTGTGGCAGTATTTAGCTACTCTTATAAAAAGGAGTCCAGATTGCCAGAGTGTTATCCAACACCTAACACATTGCGAGTGAAAGGAACTCTTTGTATGATCGAAGTATGATCGTGCCTCCCTGAATCTGGGTTTCTGCAGTTATTTTTGTACGGCTATATACAAATTAGCTTACTGTGGTCGGCTGGTGGAGTATAAATACGAGTGTGAAAGTTGAATGGACGTATCAGCCGAATCTCTCTCAAGTGGTTTAGTTATGCAACTTTCCAGCATTTCAAACGCAGACATTGTGCCATTTTGTTCCAACATGCCTTAAAGAGAAGCGAGTTAATTTACCGGAGCAAGCAGCAAGCCTTCGTTAAGGTGTTATCCAACGTATTTGAATAAAGTACATTTTAAGATCCACGGGATTCCATTTAGTTAGTGACATTTAGCAACTTGTGAAAATGCTAGTGATTGTGGTATTTTCAGCGATAGTGTTTCTTCGGCGTAGCGTTTGGCTTTGAATACACATATGAGCAGCCACCTTTTCCGGAGTAAGTTAAATTTTAAGATCTGTAAATTTTTATTAAGTTTTTTTTGAGAATTTACTGAGATTGAGTCGATTAACATATTTAGACTCCTTCTCGCTCCACTGCAGTCCCCATTGCTTAATAAATTTCTTGTAACTTAACTCGCGGGTCATCTAGATTTGCTTGCGTGACGGGCACAAGTTACAAAGTATTCGAATTCTTTTGAGCATCCCTGTATATGATTTATATATCTATATATACACCGCAATAGTTTTCTAAAATTTAATTCAGCTTGAAAACACACCGATCATTTGAAAATTTACTTTCAGGATTTAATGCTGATAGAAGAAAACTTTAATTTGTAGATTTCTGGCACTAAAAAATTGCGAGTCACTTTTTAGTGCCGGAAATAATTTGAATTTCGTAAATTAAAAGTATCATAAGTCGTTGAGTTTTGGTCGTAGAAGAATGATATTTTTACTGTTGTACTTCTAAGAGCATGGTGTAACTTATAAGATCCAGGAACCATATAAAATTTTAAAAAGTGTAACTTTTTGAAAATGTATGGCGGTACTATTACATCAACATAATTTTAACGCGTGCCTTTTTTTGCAAATCCTTGAAATTTATATTGCCTACGTTTCTGTGACAGATAAAAAATTAAAGCACATTTTAATCTTTTTGGGGCACCTTGTAAAAATGTTCAACAATATGAAACAGCGTAAAATATTTTTTTGCTGCATCTAATCCGGTATTAGCTTCAATATACGTAACTTTCGAGGTTTTATCACGCCCAATTACCAGGTCCACTGTAACCAAAAGCGTAACAAGCAGACGACAAAAGCAGGATATCAGCTCCTTAATCGGAACATAAAAATACAGCAAATCCTATAAAAACGGAATCTGTCTATAAAAGAATGCTGTCTTAAATGTAAAAAAAAATTTGCTTCGTACGGAAGAAAAAGCATACAATTTTAACTGGTAAGAAGGAAACCCGTCTAAAATAGAATCTTTCTCATGTCATTTGAGATTATGTCTTAGTAGGTTTTAATATACTAGATAAACACAACGATCTTATACAGTAAAATATGTGAGAGCAGAATCTCTAGAGACCTAAAGAAATTCCGTTTTGGAAAGGTTTCCAAATGTGCAGTTATAATTGCATTTTATTCCTTCCATCAGGACTATGAATTTTTTACGTTTAAGACGAAATTTCGTTTTAAACAAATTCCGTTTTCATAGGTTTTACTGAACAAAGTACAGTAAAATCTGTGAAACAAAGAAACAATATTCCGTCAGAGGAAATAGATTTTTACAGAATTCCTTTCGGCGAAATCATAAAAAAATATGTTTGCACAAGTTTTACTGTATTAAATTCCATTTGATGCAGACTAATGGTTACCATGAAGCTAAAAAAAAATTTCAGAAAAATCAGAAGCATTTCTGCATCATGACAAATGGGAATTATGGCGTCCCGAGCAATGGTTCCCCAGGATGTGTCTTGGAATCCCTAAAAATCGGGACATCCCACAAAGGAGCATTTGAGGCAAAAACCTGGCCAAAAATGCAAAGTTGAAATTTACTCAACAATTGTAAAAAACATATTTTATAGTCGCTGACTAACTGGTGCGTCGATCTATGTCTGATTCAGCAGCATGAGTCATATCCAGCGACTCCTAGCGTCAGTTGAAAAGAAGGTTTTCTCTTTGAGAAGATGTGTTTTTTTGTTACGCTTCAGCTTTGTTATTATATTTAAATGTATATATTTATATGTGTATTTAAATAGTTTTATTTTTATATATAATACTAGGGCGCTCCGCCCCCCTGCTCGCTACGTTTTCCAAATCGCTTCGCGATTCCGTTATAAATATGAATAAAAGAACTCCATTCGATCGTGACGGACATCATGGGTACCCATGGACTGATCCTTGGTTTCGATCAGCATTTCTAGATTTTATTTCATCTTATGACACACTTAAACCCATGGTTAAACATCTTCAGTAGGGTCCTGCATCAGGTCGAGGTAACCAGATATTACCCGAACCCGACCACACCCGCGGTTTGGGTCAGTTCGGGAGACGCTGATTATTTTCGTTGCGGTTTGGATTGAATTTATATGTTTCGAGTTTGGATTGAATTCGGGTTGACTTGATTTTTCAATAGAAAGTCCTGAATATTTTTCAATTGAAAAAACTATATATTTGAAAATTAATGAGTGTATTAATAAGTGTACATTTTTACACACAAAAACAAAAGATAAAATTCATGTTAGAGAAATAATTTCATAGTATTTTTTCAATTGTATTACAATATGGATAGATTTTCTTTCTCTTCGGTTTCGAGTTGAAGCCTTTTTATTTTATTTTATTTTATTTTTTGGTTTGGTTCAAATTTCGGGTCGACTTAAAGCAGAATTTTCCCTCTTCAAACATTTCTGCTGCGATTTATATTGTAACCCTTTCCGTTTTCAGAAATAATTTCTCTAAAATATGAACTTTATGTAAAGATGCGTGATCATTTTCATGATTTTCCTGCATACTCTTATTCAGAGCACACAAACACTGAAATAAACTACCAACTTTGTGAGACTATATCTTATTACAAGGTAAATCGTAAAATATGAAAGTTGTATTTAAAGTAACGATACTTATGTTTATTTGTAAAATCTTCTTCAGAAATTGAATGAAAATTTTTGCGGCACAGCTGAGATCCTGACACTCACACAGTGTGGCACTGGTTTTAAACACTCTCTTAGATAAATGAAGATTTTGCTGATGATTGAGTGTTTAACTCACATAGAAATTATCTCAGCAAGATACCATAATAAATAGGTACTCCACCAATAAAATATGGACTGTTAATTTTATGTAATAAAGAATAAAGCATGGACGTTTAGCAAATATATACAGTTATTTTATTAACGATAACTTTATGCATGCAGTTCCTTTATTCTCCTTTGTTTGAGCAATTATATAATGGATTCAAGACCAATTTTGCATTGACTGCAGGAAAATGTGGAATTAAGTCTGCAACTGGAAAATTAAATGCCTGTCACTCTTCTTTATCTGTCTTTGACAATGATCAAATTCAACCACGTGATCAGAAACAAAGCCGAATACAAATCGGCTAATTATTTCCAATAACTGGCAATTATATATTATGAAGATTTTATAACGTGAGTAGAAGTAGTTAGTAGAAAAATTACTACCTATAAAAATTCATAGCTGTCATTAACCTGTTTCCTGGTCTTTTTTCATTGGACGAGATAATTTTGTACACACAATAATCATAAATAAAAAATATGATCCTACTGTTTCAAACATAAAAAAGAATTACGCAAATCTTCTACCATCTTTCTAGAATCACCTCCGCAGTTTATGAAATTATCAGTTCTATCTTGTGAGGATTCTAAGCCAGAGTAATTCAAGAAAGAAAAAATATATAATTAGAAGGGGGATAATTCTAAGTTTCCAGTAATAGATTCGGAAATAATCAATAGATTATTTTTAATAATTAACATAAAAACATTTCCTTGATTTTTTTTTCAGCTGGATTAGTGAGGAAAAAAACTAATATTCAAATTGAATATTTCTTGTAATAGCACAGGAAGTAAAAATAAATGACAATTCGTGTGCTAACTTCAACAATCAAGACATTAAAAGGTATTAAATGGCTCAATGTATGAGTTAATGAATTCATTAAAACGTATTGGAGAAGCTCGGAAAATTGTTTTAGTAGCTATTTGTAAAATTACTTTCGGATGTTGCTTTATATATAATTATTAATAGGAAGGCATGAGAGGAGTTAATCTGATAAATCAATGCCTTAAGATGTTTCTGGACTCCAGTGTTGTGGGTCCTTTCAGCGAAATCAAATGAAGACGGTAACGATAGAATTTTCTCAAGTTTCTCCTTTTTAGTACAAATTTATATTTATTAATTTACAGTTTATTTAATTATTTTCTTATGCTACATTATCTGTAATTATTAACAGGAAGGTATGAGAGCAGGTAACCCAATTATCAGTACTTCAAAAGTTTTCGAAACTTTTGAATGTTCAGTGTGTTGAACTCTTTCAGCGAAATCAAATGAAAACTGAAACGACATAATTTTTTTAAGCATCTCTTTATTTGTAAATTATATATCCTAATTTCGAGTTTATAAAATTATTTTTTACGCTGAATTACCTATTACAATTATTAATAGGGAGAAACGAGATGAGGTAAATTAACTATCAGTGCATGACAATATTTCTTGGCTTTTGAATGCCTAGTGTGTAGCGTTCTTTCAGAAAAATCAAATGAAGAATAAAGCGGTATAATTTTATCAAGCATTTATCTATTTGTATTAATTTATATTTCATTATTTTCCGTTTAAAAAATTATTTTCGTATGTAGCAGTACATGTAATTATTAATAGAGAGGCATAATACGGGGTAATACGATTATCAATTCTTAAAGATTTTTAGGCTGAATGTCCAATTATATGAGCCTTTTAATTGAAAATAAATGAAGATTGAAGCGACATAATTTTTATCAAGCTTAGATTTATTTGTACAAATTTACATTCCCTAATTTCCAGTTTATAAAATTATTTTCGTATGCTGCATTACCTATAATAATGGAGAGATATGATAGGAGGTAATACGATTATCAGTGTTTCAACTGTGTTTAGATATTTGAGCGCGTACTGTTTTGAACCATTTGAACAGAATCAAATGAAAACTGAAACACAATAATTTTATCAAGCATATTTTTGTTTACATATATTCATATTTCCTAATGACTTATTCATAAAATTGTTTTCATATGTTGGATTACTTATAATTTTTAATAGAGACGCTTGGCAGAAGGAAATCCTTTATCAAAGCTTTACGATATTTCTAGACTTTTGAGTGCCTACTATTTTTGAACCATAGGAGCAAAATCAAGTTGGAGATTGATACGAAATATTTTTACCAAGCATCTTTTTGTTTATGCAAATTCATATTTCCAAATTTCCAATTTATAAAATTGTTTTCGTATGTTGCATTCCCTAAATTATTAATAAGAAGGTATGATAGGATGCAATCCGATTATCATTGCTTCGATGCTGATAGATGAGTGAGTGCCTACCGTTTTGAGCCATTTGAACGAAATCAAATTAAGACTGAAACAAAATAATTATATCAAGCATATTTTTGTTTATACAAATTCATATTTCACAATTTCCTGGTTATTAAACTATTTTCACTTGTTGCATTATTTCTTCGTCTTCGTCTAACAGAATTTTCCTCACTTTTGAGGTTTCGCTACGACAAAAACATTTCATATTGTTTTTCGTCTACAAAATACCTCAATTTAATTTATTTGCCAGTAGTTGAATTATTTACAATTGCTAATATAGAGGCATGACAGAAGATAATCAAATTATCAATGCTTTAAGCTGTTTCTAGACTTTTGAGTTTCCAGTGTTTTGAAATATTTGAACGAAATTAAATGAAGACTGAAACAAAGTACTTACATTAATCCTATTTCATCTAGCATCAAATTCATATTTCTTTATCAGGTAACATTTAAACTATATTTTTCTTCTTTTTTTTCTTGGTACGGTTCATTAAGGGTAAGAATAACTGAAGATAAAATCAATCATAAAATATAGGTAAAATTTCCTGGCTCAGCACATTTTAACATTATGTTTGTAAATACGAAAATGTTTGTAAAGTAATATTAAATTTATTACACAACTGTTAGTGGTCTTATTCTTTAAGATATTTTTTCCGAGAAATTATAAAAAGATTATTTATTATGTCAAAATATATTAAAGAAATTTTTAGAAAATAGATTATGTCACATTGCTCAACCGCAAGAAAAGTTACACAACTACAAAAAAAAAATACATTTTACAGGACAGACAATGACAATTAGCTTTCTACCACAATTCTTTTACATTTTTTTATCCTAAAATTTGTTTAAGAACTCTTTATCATGTTTAACAATGATTTAATCTGATGTTATATTTTTATTACATTTTTAAATAAAATCAATAAAAGGTTCACTCCTCCCACCTGGGCAAGATGTTATCAGAAACTTTATTTACTTTCACCGCATTCAGTAACACACAATTCGTCAGAGTGCTGTTCTTGTGTACAATCAAATTGTGTCATTCTAGAATAAATCAAGATGACTTATAAAAGAAAAACAACACGTTTTGAAACAAATCAAAGATTTATATGGGAAGCAGATGAGTTTAATTAATCATCGCAAGAGGAGTAATGCAAAGGACCTCGAAAATCAGAGAATATATTGTGATAATCTAAATAAAGTATTTGACATCAGCCATGCTAACTCACAGGAACTTTTGAAAAGTGAAGAAGATCGTCAGTTTCTTCAATTATAGAAAAACTTTAGAACAGGCTATATTGGATCCTAGAAATGAAGAAATATGAACTAAATGTGAAAAGAGGGGAAAAAACGAAAGATTTGCCAAGTGATTGCAAGCTACTTTAACAACTGCTTCCATACCAACCACATCTTATGCCATAGCTGAGACCGAGAATGAAATGGTTTTGGATGTCTATGAAGCCAATAAATCTTCTGAAGAAAGCTCTGATAAAGAATTTGTACTAAAAATACATTCAGGGGTGATAATACAAAACCCAAAGATAATAAATCTAAGCTTAGCTGTCGCAGATCCATTATTACTCCAAGAGTTGCTGCTGTTTTAGATCAAACTAACACCAGCATTAGAAGTTTCACAATGACAATAGCATCTGTAGTAAACGAAGAAGGCTGCTCTTCCTCTACCATGATGTCTAACCAGCCTGTAAAATCCATAGTGCTTTCAAAACGTACTGTTCATCGGGAACACCAATGTCTCCGCCAAGAAACCGCTGAACAATTAAAAACACAGTCTGAAGCATCAAAGTCAGTTGTTCAGTGGGACGGAAAACAGTTAGCCAATTTGTTATCAAAAAGCACAGGAAAGATTGATCATTTAGCGGTACTAGTTTGAACTTTGCAAGATAAAAGTATACTAAGCTTTTTGGAGTTCCTAAGTTATTGTCTGGAACTAGCAAAGCAGCAGCTAATGCTGTTTTCAAGCTCTTAAAATCGTGGAAATATAAATTTCAAGTAACTGGCATGTGTTTCGATACAACCCATACAAATAGTGGAAGATTCAATAGAGCATGTACTCTTCTTGAGCAAAAAATAGGCAGAAACCTTTTGTGGATAGGTGTGTCGGCATCACATGTTTGACGTTCTACTTAATGCATTCAGCGTGTGTTTTGGACAATCTACTGGGCCTCAAATCCTTTTATTTAAGATATTCCGATAAAACTGATCTAAGCTCAATCACCATGAACCAAAAAAGCAATCAGTACCCAAAATAACAGCATCAAACAGTTTAAAAACTTTTACTTCTGATCATCTAAAAATTGCTACAGAACTATCTAGGGATGATTACAAAGAACTTTTAAATCTTGCATCATTAATGATTGGATTAGACATTCACTTTACCATTCGGGAACCAGGTGCTCTTCACCGAGCAAGCTGGATGGCATAAATCATTTATACCTTGAAAATAGTGTTAATGTTTAATGGGAATGAAACCGCAATGGTATTAAATGCTCGAGAGTTTCAAGATGTACAAGGATTTAATCGGTTTGTTGTTTGCGTATATTTGCAGTCTTGGTTTACTTGTCGATCTGCTGTCTATGCTCCTCCTAATGATGTTTTACTGATTCAAAGGTTGGAATAATATGATGAAAAACAATTAAGAATTACAGGATTAAAAATGATGTTACGTCATTCATGGTTGAGTGGAGAACTTGCAACATTTCACTTGTTTTCAGATCTTGTTTCTGACGAGCAAAAATCAAAGCTAGTTTTGAACATGAAAAAAGAAAGGAGTTGTTTGTTCAAGGTTGAAAGGATGTTCACATCTATTAAAATTACTTCCTCTCAATAGGAGGATTTGTGTATTTCTAATAGTTTCTTTGAAATGTCTAAAATTGAAGATAGTTTCCTCGGTGAACCCGTTATACATTGACCCAAACCGCCATCCTACAAAAAACTGCAATATTTGCTAAAAACCTGCTTTGTGTAAATGATGTTGATGAACAAGCTGCTACACTGATGCAGGACTTTAATTGTTTAATAAATAACGAAGAGCAAAGAGGACAACTTGTTGCAAGTCGTAGAGATGCACAGAAATAACTTTATAAAGTGCAATCGCCAAAATCTTTTTGAAATGTTGTTGATAAAAAATGTGTGAATGTGTAAAAAAAGTGTGTGAATGTGTAAAAAAATATGTGATTGTTTAAAAATATTCTTCTTGATTGGTTTTATTTACCACTTGTAAGATAATTTTTTACTAAGTTTACTTTTTGTGCATATTTATACAGAAGGTAGAAATGTCTGCGAAATCATATTTTTCTTGATTTCAGTAATATTTTATGTCTCTTCTTACCCATAGCAAAAACATAATTTATACAAAATTTGTTTGAATCAATATATACGAAGATTTCATAAATGAAAGAAATGTATTTTAAACATTAATAGTTTTTAATGTAGCTAATAACAAAATGCCGCATTTCACATTATGTTGGACATTTTTATGTGAATGCAATGACTTTGGGACATCTCTAAATGTTTTTTTTATAATTTTGTAACAATTCAATGTGTTTTATATCCACAGAAAGAACATTTTTGGAGGGGGAAAGTTCACAATTTTAAAAGTTTATATATATATATATATATATATAACCATTAATGAAACATTACCGTAACACCAACATAAACTATGAAATTATGAATTCGTATGTAATAATTAATAGACAACGATAGTGTATATATATATATATATATATATATATATATATATATATATATATATATATATATATATATATATATATATATATATATGTATGTATATTAATGTAAAAAATCTACTGCAGAAAAATGTTTTTTTTTTTTGCTATGTTATGTATTCCGGAAATTCCGAGTTGGATCCCGTAGTATTCTTAAAGACATCAAGGTCAGTGCAAAAGTAACATATTTTTATAAAATGAAAGAAACCTTTGAAACTTTATTTCAAGACATAACGCATTTAAAAAATTGCTCTCATTATAACAAGGTGAAAAATTAATGAAAACAATAACAATAGAAGCCTGTTTACACTTACTCGAGAATGATCCACAATGTCGTAAAAATGCCAACTGTATACATGCTTTAAAACCCCATTACACACTTTAAAAAACATTCGAATTACAAGATTTTGGCTAAAAGCTAAGTGTACGTTTGGAGCAAAGGAAAAACTTTCTTTGAAAGAGAAAGATCATTATTTAGTTCTACACTCTTCAGTGCGTTTTCACAAAATTCTAAACGAAATCACGGAACAAAATAAGAAGTTAATGACAAAAACAAGAAGCGTCCTCTTCTTTTATGTAGAATGTACTTCTGAAAACTACATCATTTTCTTTATAAAGATTAAATATCTAGTTACTTTTAGTTTATTTATTGTGATGTTTGCAGTAGATTGTTTAAAATTATTCAGTATTTATCATTGTTTTAAAATAAATATTTATGCAATGATAAAAATTGAAAAAAAAAAACAACAACTGTGAGGTTATAACTAATCTATATATATTTTATTATAAATTTACTTTATGTCAAGCGTTACATACGTTGTTAGTGTTAGTTTATTTAATATTATGAATAAAGTAGATTACCTCAAAGTACCCGGTTTATGTCATTTTTAAATGAAAATCTTTACCATGATAAAAATTAAAATAAATTTCGTTATTTTAATAAAAAAAAAAAAAAAAAATCGTGAAATTATAAGAAAAATCATTTCATAAAAATAAGAGAAAATACTATCATGGTTCTTTGAAGCAGACATAAGTCTACAAATTTCAGAGAGAGAAATGTTAGATAACACTCATCACTACAAATCGATGAATTGCCATAGAAATACTACTTCAAATGTTTAATAATAAGAATTTATTTAAAAGCTTTTTTACATATTTACATAATTTAAATTGAAATACTGGGAGAAACAGTGTTTCATTTACAAATTCAATTTTTGTGATAAAGCGTCTCATCTTCCCAAAATAAAACGTACCAAAACAACCTTTCGTTGAGTTCTAAACATAGAGTGCATTTTGGGAGGGAAAGTAGAAGTTGAAGTTCATAGCGTCGCAGCGCCATCTAACAGAACGATTCCTTTTTCGACAGCTGTAGGTCCCGAGATTGAATGCAGAACGTACAACGCTCAAAGGCAAATGTGAACAGTTTGAAATAAAAATAACATGTGATATGAAATTTAATGGATCGCCACTCCTTGGTCGAGAGTGTAGCTTTCAAGAGGGATCTCAATGGTGTAAGAGAACTTTAGCAGAAGGGCGACAAATTATTAATTACAATTTTAATTCCTTACATGTGTTTTCCGAACCCAGTTTGGCAATTCAAAGGTGTAATCTGTGTGATGAATAAAGTGAAATTTAATTTATGTGAAATTTGATTCATTTACGTCAAAATAGACTCGAGTTTTTAAAGCTTTCCAACATAGTTCAAAAGTGTTTATGACTTCGGTTTATCTGGCCATCTTTCCAGCTGTCTGTCTGTCTGGCCGTCTTTCTGTCTGCCACGTGACCGTCTTTCCAAACTCTAATTCGCGTAAATATACTCGGATTACCATGTAATCAATATATGATATTAATGTTTAATACAGCATGTTCGGTACTGAAAATGAAGTGTATAGCATTTATAGTTCGTTTACAGGGACACTCAAAACAATTTTCTTACATTATTGTCACAGGAAAAAATAATTTTCAATGTATTTTAATGATGTTACGCTATTTCAAACATATTGAAGCCGATATACATTAATGAAGTGCACTATAAGATACTTATTGCAGAATATAGTGCGCATAGCATTTATCTTTCATTTACAGGGACTCACACAATAATTTTGTTATAGTACTGTCTATGAGAGATAATTGCTGGAAATGCATTTTCAGTTACAATATGCGTATTTAAACTTAATTATTTTTTTTGCATATTACTTGATGTGTTTAAATTTTATGAATCATATACAGGACTGTACAAAAAAATTCTAGTACATTTTCGTTGAATGGTGAAAATTGCTGAAGAGGGATTTTTGACTATATTATATTATGCGTTTCTAACAGAACTAAATTTTAGCATACTATGTAGTATATACACAAATCTATAAATCGTATACAGGGATGCACATAAGAATTCGGATACTTTGCAGATTACAGATAGTAAATGCTGATATTGGGTTTTCATATGTTTTATGGTTTTTCCAAATTGTTTACTTAATCATTGCTGGGCGGGGTTAGTTGAGCTTAAGCCGAAAGGTAGGCCACTCCGCCCGGTTTGACTGGACCTTGTTTACTTAGACATCATCTTTCACCTTATTAAACGGGAAAATTTTGACCCGGTATTCTGAATGGGTTAGAAAGTGTTTCATAATCTATGCTTGACGCATGATTTTTCTTTTTAAAAAGTTTTTAAATAGACATTTAAATATATAATTTTTTTTTATTTTCTTATTCTTCATTTAGTACTTTGGAGGCGAGAAAATAGCGGCAGAGACAAGTTGTTGGTGTGAAGTGCAAGTGATTCAGTTTTCACTTTGCACAATTGTGAATATTGCAGAGAAATCTTTTTTTCCCCGTACAGTATAGTCTTTAGAAACATGATGCTAAACCAGAAACTAAATCAACATTAAAAAAAATACTATAGCTATTTAACCGTCAAAAAAGCATGGAAGTTAGATATTTCTGTTTATTTTTATTTACTTTTATTTAACTTAACTTGTCTTTTGTATGTAAAGATGAAAATTTACGATTTTTCACTCTCTTCTTGATAGGCTAGAATTACAAAAATTATGTACACAGGTGTGTTTCTGATGATAATACAATCTATACTAATAAAAGAAAGTTTCACTCTGTGTGTGTGTCTGTCTGTTGACGATAGCTAGCAAAATCTAGCCCACCTAGAAGTCTGGAAATTTAGGTGTGGATATTCCAAGGTCTGGCCATGTGCACCTAAGCCTCAGAATTTTAATATTTCAATTATTTACTGAAATATTAATTAATATTCACAAAGAACTCTCATCAAAAATACGCTTTTATTCTCTTGGGTTGGTTGGTTCACTGGTTGGTTGCATCGATTCTTCACAGAAGTAATTAACTAAACCTGAGTAGCGATGCATAAATAAGGATTTCTAACTAAATAGTGTCAATATGGATTGAAGTTATCAGCGTACAGGAGCCAAGCTAATGTCGCTCCACCTGTACATGACAAATTACACATATGTCCTACTGATTGAAATATTTTACAGGCACATTTTTCTTCATGACAATTAGTCGGGTTTAAGTTTTTTTTTTTTTTTTTTTTTTTTTTTACACGACATTTACTATTATGATGGAGATTGTTAATAGAGAAAACAACTTTATTTAACAGATTCTTTTTTATATTTGCGGGAATGAAGAGGGGCAAGGGTCTAATTACATTTAAGCTTCAAGGTGTATTTGTAGAAAGCAGTTACAAGAATTTCCGAAAAATAGTGTAAGCCAAATTTCAAATTAAGTTCCTAGCTTAACCAAATGAATCAATCTTTAAAGATGTATTGTGATCCTCCTAATTAGTTATTTGCTGAATGCCACTTCAACAACCCCCACACCCCTCCCGGTCCGTCCTTCAAGGTTTTATCTCTAACTCTGCTCCGTTTCCATATCTCAGCAACTATCTTTCCGATTTCAACACAAGTGATTCCAAACATTATAATTAACTTAATTGTCACTCTTTATAACATTAAACTAAATTTATGAGTAGCGGTTACCACTATTTACGAATAATAGTTTAAGCCGAATTTGTAATTAAGTTCCTAGCTTAACCAAATGAATCAATCTTTAACGATGTATTGTGATCCTCCTAATTAGTTATTTGCTGAAGGCCACTTGAACAACCCTCACACCCCTCCCGGTCCGTCCTTCAAGGTTTTATCTCTAACTCTGCTCCGTTTCCATATCTCAGCAACTATCTTTCCGATTTCAACGCAAGTGATTTCAAACATTATAATTAATTTAATAGTCACCCTTTATAACATTAAACTAAATTTATGAGTAGCGGTTACCACTATTTACGAATAACAGTTTAAGCCAAATTTGTAATTAAGTTCAAAGCTTAAGCAAACGAACGAATTTTGAAAGATGCATAGTGATCCTCCTAATTAGTTATTTGCTGAATGCCACTTGAACAACCCCCCCCCCCCTACGGCACCTCTTGCCAGGATTTTTCTCTAACTATGCTTCGTTTCCATATCTCAACAACTATCGTTCCGATTTCAACGCAAGTGATTCCAAACATTATAATTAACTTAATAGTCACTCTTTATAACATTAAACTAAATTTATGAGTAGCAGTTACCACTATTTCCGAATAATTGGGTAAGCTAAATTTGTAATTAAGTTCCTAGCTTAAGCAAACGAACGAATTTCGAAAGATGCATAGTGCTCCTCTTAATTAGTCATTTGCTGAAGGGTACTTGAACAACGCTCCTCCTCCTTGCCCCTCCTTCAAGGTTTTTCTCTAACTATTCCCCGTCTCTATATATCAGCAACTATCTTTCCGATTTCAACGCAAGTGATTCCAAACTTTATATTTAACTTAATAGTCACCCTTTATAACATTAAATTAAATTTATGAGTAGCGGTTACCACTATTTACAAATAAGAGTTTAAGCCAACTTTGTAATTAAGTTCCTAGCTTATCAAAACGAACGAATTTTTATGCATGCATAGTGGGCCTCCTAATTAGTCATTTTCTGAAGGACACTCGAACTTTCCCTCCCCTCGGCACCTCATTCAAGGTTATTTTCTCTAACTGTGCCTTATTGCAATAACTGGGCTAATAATGTTCCAATCTTCTCGAAACCAGCTCTATTTTGTAGTGCGCCTACTATACAGTAACGTAAGCAGCGGGGACCTGTCTCAGAAGTTCGTTCGGAAAGAGGTTTGTTTAGAACAGAATGCTCCCCTGGCGGTGGTAGGGGGAAATAAAAGATTTTCTAGAGCGTAGGAGCATGCCGGGTATACGGTTCCGAAGCCATCGTAGACCGTGGTCAGAGTTCTGTTTTTTAAGAGATTTAAGTTTATTACAAGGGCTCGGGCAACGCCGGGCGGGTCAGCTAGTATTTTAATATTTTTAGAACCTTATAAATTATTAAATTAATTTTAAGGCGTTTTTCCGTTATATGGCTGTAAGTAATATACCTCCAAATAATATATCACTGTCATAACTGTTTAAGAGTAACAAAAACAATGGTGTTAATTATGTACCAAAGTAGGTCAACCGGCTACGAAACTGCAACAAACAAATATTGTAAACACCAAAAAGTATAAAATATAAATATAAAATATACAGTGTGATATAAACGAAATATAAATTTTGTATTTTTCATGTAACTGCTTAATATTAATTAAATTATGAATTTACGTTTAGAAAACAATTTAGAAATTCTGTATAATTAGTTTAAATATTTTTTTTTCTGTTGCCATCTCTAAAAACAAGCATAGCAAACATTGTAATTTTTTTACAATAAATTCACAAATCCGTGCTTTCTATCAAGAGTAAATCGCAGCGGTCAACTTTCAATAATCGAACCTCATGCCAAATTAAATGTATTGTAAGGTAAACTTTTAGTCAACTACATGAATTAGGTTCAGGAAATTACACTGGAGCCGCGCTAATGAAAAAGTACCCAAATCGAAATCACACATACAAGTTTAATAATTATTAACGATCTAATCATGCAAAATTATATATTTTGACCATTAAAGAAACAAATGTGCTGCAGTAATTTAGAAATTAAGCAAACATTTTTTAATAAAATTTCACACTGAACGTTTTCTGGGTTGCTAGGAATTATAAAAAGAGAAACAATCTCATAAATTTTATGTAAAAACAAAGTTCATCATTTTTCCTCTCTTTGCAACAAATGATAATTCCTTAACAGAAAATATGCAAAAAGAATTTTTCTCAATAAATATTTTAGCAAAATATGTAGTGTATATTTAAACGCTAGAAGAATTTTCAGTAATCGATAAAAAAAAGAAAGAGAACAATTTCTTATATTCTATGTAAAAATAAAGTATGTTATACCTTTTTTTATCTTCAAATGTCTAATCCACTTTTGTAAAAAAAAAAAATTAGTCTTTCAATATTAACTTGGGAAATATATGGAATCAACTTTTGCTGTGCGAATTTTTTCGGAATTAGGCAACGAGAAAAAGTGAAAATATTAATTATTTTCCGTATAAATAAAGGTGAGCAAGTTATTGCTTACATAATATATATATATATATATATATATATATATATATATATATATATATATATATATTATAACCCTTTTTTAACACTGACGCTAACATTTTTTGTTTTGCAAACCATTCTTTGAAGAGACATAATAAAATGATATTTTCAAGATTGTGTAATATATATATATATATATATATATATATGCATATATGAGGTTTGTATATTTAAGAGATTTTACTCAAATTAAAATTTTATGAAAAACCTATTTTAAAATTCTGCTTTTTAACTCTCCCCAATATAGTTGAAAAGTGTTTATGGATTCGGTTTGTCTGTCTGTTTGCCGTCTGACCGTGCTCTAACTCGCGTAAATATTATCATATTGACATGAAAATGCTTTATGTTATTTGAGTTTACTATGGCATGTTCGGTATAGAAAATGAAGTGTGTATCATTTATGGTTCGTTTACAGGGATAGTCAAAAGAATCCCGTTACATAACAGTCTATGAGGAAAAATCGTTTGCGGTGTATTTTTACGATATTACACTATTTTAAACATATTTAAATTTATATATGTAACTGAAAGGTACAACAAGGCACGTACTGTAGAATATGGTCTGCGTAGAACTTAGCGTTTACTTAAAGGGACACACAAAAGAAATTGTCTACCTATCTACCTAATTGTCTACCTATGAACAATAATTGCTGGAAGTGTGTTTTTAGTTGTGATACGCGTGTTTAAATTTAAATATAAGTTTTGGGTATTACTTGGTTTATATAA
Organism: Maratus michaelseni; assembly: GCA_963931845.1. Taxonomy (NCBI): domain Eukaryota; kingdom Metazoa; phylum Arthropoda; class Arachnida; order Araneae; family Salticidae; genus Maratus; species Maratus michaelseni. Next base: position 177,766,858 of record OZ007596.1, on the reverse strand, counting down.
AATCTATAGATCATATACATGTCTGCAGAAAAGTTCTCAAGTACATTTCTATTTATTGACAGAAGTTGCTGAATGGGAATTTTTAACTGTGCTATGCATTTAACTGAGCTAACTTTTAGCATACTATTTAGCTTAAATACAAATCTATAGACTATATACAGGGCTGCACAAAAAATTCGATTATTTTTCCGACTGTTGTTGGTAATTGCAGAAAGTACTAGATGATTTTAGTGTAATTTTTAACATCTATTAAAGTATTTTAGTCATATTTTAGGTAATTGATCACATTATTTCTGTATTTTTTATACTGTTTTACAAAGATGAATTTTAGCATTTTGAACTAGTTTATTTTATTCAAATTTGTATTTATTAAACTAAATATTTTTATTCATTGTAATCATCGTTGTAATTTTTTTAATCATTGCAATCATCGTTGCAATTTTTTTAATCATTTTAATCATCGTTGTAATATTTTAATCACTTTAATCACCGTTGTAATTTTTTTAATCATTGTAATCATTATTTTAACTACCGGAGGCATTTTGCGCAATTCTGCAAATGTTTGTTTTGTGGGTTACTGCTGTGTACGCAGTCGATCAAAAGAAACTCCGGTACTGCTTTATCATTAAATTATCGTATTGAGATGCAAGAGGTAACATTCGTCTGGGAATCGTATCTGCTTTCCGAATATGCATGAAATTTTTGAAAAAAAGGTCTTCATTGTCCTAAAAACGATAAAAAATTTGATTTTTCAAATGATAACACGCAACTTTTGATGTTTTTTAAAATTCTTTGAATCGAAACAACCCGGAAATATATATATGTACAGTTTATATAGTTTTACTTAATTTGTGGATAAACCAATATGGGAATGCCGTTTTCCTTTCTTCTTTGACCGACTGTGTCTTGTTTCTAGAAATTATATAGCATTACTAGAAAATGTAAAACCTTGACAATTTTAATGATACTCTGTCAGTAGAGTTTTCCGGTGAAGAAAACTCTCGGTGATAAAGTATAGATCTTATAACTGCGGAGAAGTGAAACAGATGATCCATAAGGTGCTCAATTTTTTTTACAAATTTGCCAGCCCCAACCCCTATAAAACCTAAATGAAATGAGCTAGCGAAGTTTGGTTTTGTGTGCATGTAACAACGACTCATAAAATTTTAATTGTATTAAAATAGGTTGTTTGTTACAAGCAGGAAAAAGCACAATGTGTAACCTGGTTCATAGAGACGAAGTCGGGTCCTCTATGAGTCGGATACGCAAGTCGGCCAAGCAGAAGTCAAGAGAATACGAAACGTGTTCGACTAAGTTTCCAACGCACTCCAACAAAGTTCATTCGTACTGCCTCCAGACAGTTGAGTTTGCTACCGACGACGATACAAAGGGTGCTGCACCTGCTTTTGCACCTAACTTCCGACAAAATTATATGGCAGGTCAACGTTGTGAAGATAAGCACCCTGTGGATCTAATATTAGTGGTACTTGGGCACATTTGTTATAGAGGCAGTAAAATCTTATGCAGTCACAATGTATCTCTAATCCCTGAAAGAGACGAGTCCTTAATTGAGTTATGGTTTTGGGTCAGTTTGCTATTCCCATTAATTTCGCATACGTATATATGACAGTAAAATATATGTTATCATTTTTCTATGTATTTTTAAAGTATCATTTTTCAACTTTTGCATTACCACACTGTTTTTTTTTTTTTACTTTGTTTTAGCTCTGATTTCACTATTGGTAGTGAATTCTAAAAATTTAAATGTTGTATATATGGTTTAACACAAAATAGAAAACATATGTATAAATTTAATAACAAATTTAAAATCAAATAACATATAATAATTTAATCGTACATAATTATATATTTTAGCCAATACATGTGAAAATATTCTTCATTAACTTAAAATTATTAGTGAAAATATTAAATTAAAATTTAGCTATGTATGTAGTTTTGTTAGTTATGTTTATGTGAAAACAAAAGCAATCTCATAAGTTTTCTTAACAATAAAGTGAAAATAAAGTTGACAATTAAGTGAATTATATGTCTTCTTTATAAAATAACTAATATTTCTTTTTACAAAAGAATGCAAAAAAGAATTCTCTAAACAATTATTTGAGAAAAACATGGAAAATAAATTAAAGCGCTGGAAGTTTTTCTCGGTACTTTATACAACACACAAAAAAGTAAGTTATAAAATAAAGTAAGTTATTCTTTCATTCACTTAATATAAATAATCTCCTTTGATACAAAATATGTAAAGAAGTCTTCGAATAGTAACGTATGGGAATATGGAGTAAAATTTAGCGTTGGATTTTTTTTCAGTTAAAATTAGTACGCGAAATGTAAAACAATGTTATGTATTTTCCATATTAATAGTGTGAGTTAATTATCTTTTAATTAAAGAATTCTTTCAAATATAATTATCTTTTCTAAATGCCATACATGCATGGGTCGTTTTTGTAATTTTAAAAGCTTTGTAAAATTAAAAATATAGGTAAAATAATATGTTATATATTTTTTAAATATATAGAACATTGAAAAATAATATATATTTTTGTGCAGTTGTATTTCGAAATATACATTTAAAGATATATTACAAATTACAATTGCAAAACGTAATGTTTGGTTTCAAATTAAAAAAATATATTTACACACCACGCAAATTTGTGATTTTGATGACCGATGGAACTCTATTTTAACCCCTGTATTAAACCAATATTTGTTCTTAGCCTATTTCACACAAAGGAGATTGTATAGCTCATTAGCATGCTTCTTCTTATCCTTCTGTTTTTTTAGTGTACATGTATAATTTTTGAAAAGGTGCTCAATTTTGACAATGTTGTTTTATTCTGGAAAGGGCTGGTTCCGATAGTGGTCCCGTTATCAGTTTCACCAGGATAAAAAAAGTATGTTTGACAGGCTGAGAGGGACTCCTCAGACGAGGAGTAGAGCATACTAGAGCATACTCTGTAGAGCATATATGTCCCTCCCAGTACCTTTTATCAAGGTCTTAAAATATATATAAAATCTTTTTTGGAGCTGAACCCAGCGGTAAACATGACAGGGGAACGGGTGGAAAATAATAATAAGGTAAGATTTGGGCCAGAATCGGCAGAAACGTAGTAGAACATCTCTTCTGGGTCTGGAGCCCAAACACGACAATGGGAAGGATAAGAACAAGAAATAAGATGATGTGCGCTCTAGAAACTAGCTTCCACGCGACAGGTGTGCTGTGGTACCGAAAGAGCAAGCTCTACTCGCGACAATGAGCGATACCACTCGGTGCAGTAAACTAAGGCAGGGTGAACCCAAACAACCAATTTGTTAAATTGGATAAGTGTAAAAGGTATTAGTGTAGTCGTTTGATTTTGGTGAGAAGTAAGGGGTGCGTTAGTCTATTGTTTAGCCATTTCTTTGGTGGAGTGCCTGAACGTTTTATATGCCCATTTTCCGTGAGTGAACAGTTTTAGTACAGGTGGTTGGGAGTGCTCACCTCACCACACTCGCATATGTTGTTTCTGGTAATCGTGAATTTGTGTAGGTTATAAATGGGCCTTGTTCCTTTAGGAAGCTTGTTGTGTGCGGTATGAGGTAGTACATGTCAAGTGAGATTTTGGACATTAAGTCAAACGTGTGCCAGCCTCTGTCAGTGGATTCCCAGTAACCCTGCCATTTAGTGAAATACTGAATTTCAGGAAACTCTTAAAAAATGACTCTGGAATTGGGAGGCGGTGGTCTATGTTGATTTTTTGAGGCGGCCTGTTTGGCAAGCACTCATTGACTTGAATGTCCTTGTGCACGGAGACATGGCCAAGATGTGTTCTGAAAGGAAGGATTTTAATTTTAATTTAGTCTGAAATACCAGTGGATTGTTTGCTCTAAGTGCGTGGATGGACTGCAGGCACCCAGGACAACAACAACATAAAAAATTCCACTATTTGGTTAATTTGTCTGACTCACTGTTTTAGGTAGCTTTCATTACAAAAAGCTACCTATTGCAGCCGTTCAGAAGAAAGCAATTCCAAAAAATTTTGCGATATTTTCACCGATCATGAACCATAGACTCCCAAACCACTCCCCGTTTAAATGTTGATTTATATATATATATATATATATATATATATATATATATATATATATATATATATATATATATATATGTGTGTGTGTGTGTGTGTATATATATATATATATATATATATAACCATTAAATAAACGTTACAACCACCAACAAAAACTGTGAAATTATGAATAAAGTAAAATAACTAATTGACAACAAAACAGATCCCCCCAACAAACTGAACATAGATACCAAAAACATAGTATTAACAAAAAAAAAAAAAAAAAAAAAAAAAGAAAACAAAGCAGGATTGGAAATTTGTGGAATTTAGACAGAATCTTCAGGTCCTAAATGCCTAAATTTCCACAAACACACACACACACACACACACACACATATATATATATATATATATCTGACATATGTCATGATGTAACTCTCTTATTTAGGAATCGATTTATATGTGACTTAATATGTGTGTAGGACATACCAAGGTCTCGACTGAACTCGTTGGCCAGCTTCATCCACCATCTTGTTTCAAAATGGCGGCCAGTTAAAAAATTTTAATTTTTTAAAAATTCAAAAAGATGTACAAAAAGAGTATAAATTGGAAAAATTGTTTTTGTTTTGTGTTAGAACGTGATACAAGGACTCTGGAACATGCTTTGTTTTGGCTATATAATAAACAATGGCTGATATATGGCAATTTAAAATTCTAGGGGGGCTGATATTTTGAAACAATCTGATATTTGTTATGCTGTAACTCTCGTATTTATGAACCGATATGAATGTGACTGCTCATGTGTACAGAACATACCAAGGTCTCGATCGAATTCGTTGGCCAGCTTCATGCGCTATCTTGTTTTAAAATGGCGGCAAGTTAATTTTTTTTGTTATTCAAAAAGATGTATAAAAAAGTATAAATTGAAAAGTTGTTTCCGTTAAGTGTTAGATCGTGATACAAGAATTCCAGAACATTTTTTGTTTTGGCCTTATCTAAAAAAATGGCTGAGATATAGCAGTTTAAAATTCTAGGGTGCTGACATTTTGAAACAATCTGATTTTTGTTGTGCTGGAACTCGTATGCTGAAATTCGCATTCAAATTCGATATTAACGAAAACCGGGATTGAATCTTCTATAATCGGGTTCCAAGCATTTTAGCTTTGGGTGTTTGAGTAAAATGAGTTGAATTTTTAAAAAAATGGACTATGAAAGTTAGCTTTTCCTCCCGGTACAGGCCGGAAGGACCTTTTTGTCATTTTTTCGACTTTCGAGACTAATTTTCAGATGGAGTGGCCAATAACCACGAAATTAGATATAAAACTATCCTGCGCCGTCAGACGCCCACGGGGGTCACCAACGCGTGTAAACGACCATCGCACCCAAGCCTCTGAAGGGCTTATAACGCACCAGGGCTTTGTCTCGCCCGGCGCTGCGATCGGCCTGAGGCCGCTCCCCACTGCCGACCCCCAGGTCATTCTACCAGGTGTCGACATCTAGGTCGTTGCGCCAGTAAACCCATTCAGGGGAAACTTCCGCGTGGAACAAACACCTGATGAACCGCCGAAGAAGCCCCGACGACTTCGTTCGCGAAACCCCATAGGGGGAGACGGTCCCTCGGTCATATGTCGAGTTACTCCGACGGCTCTTGCTTTCTACGGCTTCCGATCATAGACATGCATGGAAGAGCAGGCTACTGGGCTCATCGGCCGTCAGGTTCACATGTTATGCACTAAAAAGAGCAGAAGAGGCCTCTCTCCGACCCAGAACCACGAGGAAATTCGGTTCTTTCCCATAGACGGGATTCGGATAGGTCGTCCCTACGCAGTCTGACGCGAGGTTGAACCCGACTAGGCGGAACTAGCCGGTAACCCAGCGACAACTCCAGAACTACGAGATCATCCACATATAATATCACTCAAAAAACGGAAGAATCCTAAAGAACCCCTATCGGACTCCAGAGGACGTGGAAACTCCCTCTGAGCGCGCCAAAGAGACGGGCCCGATCGAGATTAGTAAAAAGAAACTTAGTAGACGTGCCACTAATCCGCCCGCCAGGTGTGGAAACTCCTGGCTGCACGAGAGACGTGCTCGGACTGGGTTTCGGACCAAGGTCTCGAGTTTCGGCTACTCGATGCCGCGTTAGTCGGCAGCCTCCGGCCCGGTTCCTCGTAATCACATGGCAGAAAGCGGGCTAGTCCCTTCCTCGAAGAGAACGTTCGCGTCCTTGGCGGCCCTGCCATGGCCGCCTTTGGATGGTGATCGTCTCCTCGATTCGGGCACTTCCTGCGGTGACCATTGAGGTCGGCTCACAACTCTCCAGCTGCAGTGGATTTCGTGAGGTCCTCTTCCACGAGTTTGTGGGACTCGTGTTGGGACTATTTCACCTCTGCCTCCGTCTCGTCGCAGATAGTTGCTGCACGCCGTATCTCCCGACGATCGGTGTACAACAGAGTCATCACGAGTTCGTGCTCTACAGAGATCGATCGTGCTTCCGTCAATTCCTTAGTCAAGTTTTGGAGGGATCCGGCTGGCATTTGCTAGCTTTTGCCCAAGATCCACGTGAACCTTAGGATTGGTCTACGGAGTCGTCTGCCTGCCACCTACGGAAGATTCCGATCACAGGCTGTGCTCGCGTCGCAGAGAACCTGCGCTTGCGAGGAGGAGACCCACGAACCCACAACCCAAATGGGCGAACCGCAATGGGCCACAGCGTGGCGACTCCGGCCCTGCAGAGACTCCTTTCCCACTGGCGGACCAACGATGAGGAACCCAGACCAGTCACCTCCTGTCCCCGTCGTGTCGACGAACACTCCGTATGATAGGCGCCCGGTCATCTTCCCTACTCAAAGGGCCGATTCGGAGTCACCTGACGGTGTGTCCGCCGGTCTCCTCCTCCACCAAAGGAGTCGGGTCAGGACCACGGAGAGGGACCCGCCAGACGAAATTAGATATAGCTCACTCGGAAGAAAAGTGACACAATTAAAAAATGCTACATTTCACAGGAAAGGCAAAAGAAGATTGGCATTTTTTTACTGTAAAATAAAACAGCATTTAACTCTGCGTACACCTGTGATAATGTACATTAAAACATAAAACCCTTAACAATTAGGATGTAGAAAGACGGGGAGGATTGAGAAAATTTCTTCGCGCAACTCTATACCCATCGCGCCGAAAGAAATATTTAAATCACATAAAAGTATTTAAGTACACTTATAAAACTTATCTTAAAAACATTTTATTTAGATGCATTTGCATCAGAAGAAACTTAATCTCATAAAATTTTCAAAATCAGAATTTTCTATCTCAATTTTGAATAGATATAAAGTAGATTCCTCCACTATGATTTTTTTCTTCTAATATATATGTTACGGTCAATATGATTAACCCGGTCATTATTAATAATAACCGGCCTTTATGTCCGATATATATATATATATATATATATATATATATATTCCTGGGAGGGATTTTGGCAATTCCACCGTGGAAAAGACATTGCGAAATTCTGAGTGGGAGAGGGAATTTACACTTCTAAATCAATTATAAGCATAAAATCCTATTGATTGGGGGAGAGGGGATCTTGATGCTCAGTGGGAGAATATCCCCCACCTCCAGCCACCCCTTGAATTCATGACTGTCTTTAATTTATCTCACTATCACCTCGTTGAGTGTTCTTTTCAATTTTACCCTTTTGTTATAACAGTCGATATTTTTACGCATCCACTTTTCTCATATCTTATTTATTTGTCATTGAAATGATAGATTAATCCGGCTATGTAACGGTTAATGAAATTTCGTCAAGCCAATGAGAATAACAGTAGTCGCTGCTTGCATTTTACGACCTTTTTCATTAACCGTCCTGCGGGCACGATACAAATTTTCCCACGAGACGGCGTATGTCGTATTTTTTAACAACACACGTGTTTCGTTTTGTTACGTTGTAACAAATGCAAGATATTTCACATTAGTAATAAAATAGGTAAGTTATATAAGTAAGCACAGTTATAAATAGAGGAAAAATAATTTTTGTAATACTTATACGAAACGAAAAATCCAAAAATATACATTTGAGCAATATAAGCACCAATTATATTTCATGAAACAATAAGATTATTTCATAAAAATAAAAATCAAGCATGACTTAATGCAAGAAGACAGTGATAAGAGAAAATTCTGATATTAAAAAATACAAATTATTTTCACAAAAATTCTAGATTTACCTACCATTTTTTTTTTTTTTTTTTTTTTTTTTGTGGTACAATGAATTTTTACAAGGTTGAACTTTTTCGTTTTTCACCGTCTGGTATATTCTATTATACCCCACTTTGTTTTATCCGTACAAATATATATATGTATTCAATTGATTCTTCTGGATCGTCATAAAATATATAATGAATATCTTCTCATTTTTACAGGTTTGGCAAAAATTCCATTAAATATTTTTTGTTTGAATATGTAAAATAAATTTTAAAAACTCAGCGTAAAACATACCACTTACATTATTGCAGAAATAATATTTTTGATGTAAATAAATAAATTAATATATCTACTTGAACAAAACCAACGCGAAACAAATTTAACAAACCCCCACGAAATTGCAGTAGAAATCGGTGAAACTGATTTAAAAGAACAATTGATTAATAGCAAGGACCTTCAGATAGTTTTAATGCCGTTCGGATATAGAGTAAACCGCGAATAAATCGTGTTGGAGTAAAGCTCCATATTTTTTTTCTAATATTTTAGCCTTTTTTCCAGCATCTAACGTTTTTCGTTGAATGGAACATTTGTTTGAAAATACCGTTTTAGTAATGTTTTTGTATTAATTATTAACACTGAACATCCAACAAGAGCGCAAACTTATTTTATGACCTCACGGCTCAGGCTTAACCCGTCTCATCTCTGTTGCATAGACGCTGCGGAATTAAAATATTCCTATTGTCTTTTTCATTAATAAAAAATACATTTATTTTCTTCTATGAATGATATGTATTTTAAATATCTTTTGATTATCTGTACTAAGACAAGCTTTGAAGTGTTTTATCGTTTTCGCGGAAAACGTTTGTTTTTTGTTTTCTAATATTCGAAAAAACATGGTATTCTACTAAAATTCCTTCGACGCACAATGGAGTATTTGCTGCAAAATCCTGCCAGAAATTAAAATTTGCTCAACAATAATAAAAATCACGTTACAAAAACAAAATTGAGAAATCGAATGTATATAAGAAATGCCAACAATGCCATTTCAGTATGTGTTAACGGGCCCAATAGACAAAAGTACAATTTTCAATCTGCCTTTGAAATATGGGCTTCAATGAAAAGCCGAAGAATTCTAGAAAAATAAAGTTTTTTGAATTTGCATATATTTTGTTGTTTATATTTTGAAATTTTCAGAATTCATTGAATATAATATCTTAAAATTATGAGTTAACTTGGGTTGGAAAGTTTTAGTTCATGACATTTTAATGAGTTAAGACGGGTTTGGAAATTTTTTTCTTCATTGCGCAAGACATTTAGAATGCACATATTTTTTACAGTTTCTGTAGCAGATAGTTAAATTTAAATGAATAACTGATCTATAAGCAGTTACAAAAAATTAGGTTAATTTAGAATAAAAAAAACTAAACTAAACCTGATGCGCGACTGTCCATTAAGGAACATGGCCTACAATGCCCAGCCTTGTTTTCCTGACCATTGGCCTTGAGGTGATTTACAGTATATGTCCCGGTCGGGTGGTTCGCCTAACGCGGGACCCTAAGTGTTTAATTCCCAAGTAATTTTGATACTCATTTTATCGGCCCTAAAGGCATGAAAGGTTGAAGGTTATTCTAGAACATACTGAACAAAAAATGGGTACATTAAAGGGTTCAAGATCAATTTTTCCGTGTTTCATCTATTTTGCTAAAAAAAATTTCATTTGGCTAAAGTTTTCTATTTTTGATTAGCCAAATTACTAATGTTGGTCAAAAGTCAGTGAGAACCCTGAATTTAAGTAATATTTAAGTTCTGATTTTTATAATACGGTGAATGAAATCTAAAATTTCTTGGTTTTCACCTTTGAGATAGTTTACAAAGCTTGTTCCACTATTAATTTAACATGTAAATGTTGAGCTGAAAAAGTAAAACAAAGCAAAAGATGCGCAGTCTCAGAAACTGTTGTGTTTATTAATCTAATAAAGGTACCTTATTTAAGTATCAGTGTAAAGTTGTAGAGATGTGTTCTTTGAATTTCAACCTATGACAGAAAACAGAGAAATTTTGCAAAGAAATTTTTGCACAGAAAATACTTATAAAACAAATGACTTTTTCATTAAAAAATCTCAATAGGGTTCGTCAACACAGTGTCAACACTTCCATAGTTAAATGTCCACTTAAGTGTCAGCACTTCTACAGTTACGGGTTAACAACTCGCAATGATAATTCTTTTCTTCTGATGGACCGGTAGCACCAAAATTGCCCACATTTAAATTCTGACGAACCCATCACTCCGTAAATACATTTTCCAGTAAACTTCATACATACTTAAAAATTAGGTTTGATTTTATTCGAAATTATTCGTTTGTTGATTATATTTTTGAGCATTTGTATATATTATTTATCTTTTTAATCATTTTTAGGGTTTTGTTCATCTGACGAAACTCTGTTCGTTTCACTCCTATATCCATCTGTCACAGAGTTCGTACTCGGAAACTGCATACTAAGTTAGAGACTTGGAATTTTGCATACTTATAGTTGAATCTCTCCTGTTACTCGAAAATTTATATAATTTTGAAAAATCTTATAGTGTTTTAATTAAATGAATTAATTTAATAACATCCGTCCTTTTTGCGATTTTCTTAGATCTTAAAACAGAACCTTAATTTCAATCTGTTTCGTGTAGGTTGTATGGTTCAGTAGTAGCGCGTTTTCCTCCTAATCCAAAAGTTCCGGGATTTATTCTCGACGACAGAAGTTGAAAATTTCAATTTTTATACTTCATTGCGTCAATGGATTTAATTAAAAGAGATTTCGTATTTTTTTTTTGCCATTTTAAGATTGTTTATTTTTAGCTAAAACTAAATCATGTGATTAAATATGCTTTTCAGATATACAAACATATGCCGTTACAATTTTTTGAAAAGCAGTTCTTGAATATTTTTAATTTGATTTAAAAAATAGCTTTCTCATGTTATCATATTATTATTAAGTTTAATGGTGTTGCTATCTATGCTTTTATTGATATTGGAGGATAGTGGAGGATAGTTATAAATATAATTAAGGATAATTATAAATTGATGATTTGGATTTATTAATTAAAGGATAATAAGTTTTGAAAAGAATATTAAACGAAACCATTTGTGCGAACTTCGATCACACTTACCCACTTGTTCTTCCTTGTTCTGTGATATGGGCTACCACAATCTCTCGAGTCCGTGGAATTTATCAATGGCATGCGCCTTATAGTTATTTAGACTATTCATTTGCTGTCACATGTCTTTACTCTTCAAAATTGCGCAAGAAACAGCCCAGAGAGTGTGGAGTACTTGTGAAGTAGATCGTCGATTTAATATGAGAAAATTTAAAAAATATATTTCGTTTTTTTTAAATTTCAATTTTAGTCTCGATTCCTCCTGTCTCAAGTTTTATTAAATGATATAAAAGAAAAACGCAATGACGTAGGTAGGACGTGCATTGGCGTAACCACGGTAGGACTAAAATGTAACTTTTTAGTACGTAAGCGCCACGGCTCCTCTGCCAAAAAGATGGTACTTGACCGAATGTCTTTCCGCTTCATATCCCAATGTAAAATTTATCCAAAAATACAAACATGATGTCAAAATTTTACAGTTTGTTACAATTTTCATATTTAGCCTGCCAGTAAACAAAGTTTAAGTATAGCATTAATTAGTAAACGTCATTATCAATTGATTGATGCCAGTAACATTTTTACAGAATAATTTGCAGCAGAGATAGTGGAGGATGTATCTCTTTTTTGACAAGGACTGTACATAATTTATTGACTTATTATGTTATTTTAAACGTTTACATAACTCATCATTATGTTTCTTAAATCATCGATTATTTAAATCTAAACGCCCATTCTATTAGAGAAAGAGATAATAATTTACAATGTACTTTTAAAGATATGCCGATTATAATCTTTCATATATTTATCTTTCATATATTTATCATTCACGGATTAGCTGTAAAAAATAACCGAAGTTATCTCATCGGCTTTCTCAATCATTAATGCAAGCGAAATTTTATATTTCGATTGATTGAACATATATTTAAACAATTACTTCTATTTCTTGACCACGCCTTTGTCGGATTTGAAATGTTAATAATTTCTTTCAGTTATTATTTAGACACATTGAAAGAAACATCTTATTTTAAAAGTTCTTTATTTATGTAATCATACTTTTATAGAATTGATTTTAATTTGAAGAAATAATTGCGTTTTTTTATTTCTTTTCTTTTTTTATTTTAATAATGTGTTAAAACTTAGCTTATGTTGATTGAAATAAACTATTCAGATATTATATTTTAGTGTAACATTTTAAAGTGACAGAGTTGCTTATTGCTTTCAAAATGTCACATCAGCTACGATAAAAATATATGAAACCTAGAAGAAAATCTTAATTGTACCATTGTTGTTTTGTGGAGGAGATTATATTACTGATTAATTTCTGTGCTTTATTAATCTGAAAAAAAAAATCAAACACTACCAAATTTTTAATGCAGTGTTTTCACTGCTCCTTTAACTTGGGTATATTATTTCTTAATAGTAATCTTTGTCTTATTTATTTTTAGGATTTCTGTTATTAAATAAGGCGAGTAGTACCATTTAGAAATAGTGGTATTCAAATTGAAGTACTCCTGATAAGTACATGATAGATTTATTGAAATTTAGTTTAATTACATATAAAGAGGATTAAAGAAGATTGTTTATTATTTGCATGAAGTTTGAGATATCTAATACAGGTATGTAATTTCTTATCTGTAAGAATGTATGTATGTAATTATATAGGATGTATGTAAGTTCAAATGATGAATAGTTGCTAAGTTTTCGGTCGTTAAAAATCAATTAAAAACAGAAATTTATTTAGAAAAAATTTGTTAACAATTAAACATATAGAAAAAAACTTCTTTAAAGAATATTTCTTGTTTAAATTATCTTTATTTGACTTGAAAAAAAGAATAGAAGCAGAAGGTTCGCAGCAATGAAGATGGTTGTAAACATGCAATAAGATGTATGATACGTAAGTATATTAAGGAAAAGATGTGTGTAATCAGTGTGATAATGCAATAAATATGACGTATTCGACATGAAAATAATTGAAAAAATTAAACAAGAACGAAAAATAATGCATCAGGCATATATTATGAAACACTTTCCAACAATGCCCGGATGTTATTAAATAAATTCTTTTTTCCCTAGAATGAAATGGGATATCTAAATAAGCAAGTTGAAAAGAAAACATATAACTCAGTAAAAATCCATTTTCAACAATCGCTGTCCATATCCTCTAATGTGTGTGAAATATTCAATGGGTACTTACGTATTATCCGGGCCAGATCAGATACAACTGAGCCAAGCACGGCGTCAATTGTACTAATTACAGTAACCCTCTTTTTTGACAAGTATATAGTTTATTTATTTATTATTGTGTATAGTTTTTTAGTATAATTTTTAGTTTATTTTTTTATTATAGTTTACGGTTTTTTGTTATTTCTTTATTATTGTTTATTTATTTTATTTATTTATTTTACATTATTTACCATTTTAAACAGCTTTATGTATTTAACAATACTAAATTACTGTTTTGCACATTACTGGCAACGATAAACAAGATTGGCAATTGACAACCGTTTTTGGTGATCTATCGCCTGGCCCAGATAATACGTAAGTACCCTTCAATGAAGTGCTGCATCGATCTATAGAATATATACACACCATTTAGCACACTCAAAATTTTATAAGTTTAAAAATGCATACTACAACGAAAAACGCACTGCAAGCAATTATTGATCTGAGTCAGTCCTTTAACCGAATTATTTTGTGTGTCTCTATAAATGAACTATAAATGCTATGTATACTATAATCTATGGAAAACATGCAGTACACTTCAGTGATTTCGTTATGTTTAAAGTATCATAAGATCATTAAAATGTACTTGCAAACAATTTCTCCCTATTTATTATAATGTTATGGAATCCATTTGTAAGTCCCTGTAAACAATCTATAAATGCTTACTTATTCATGAGAAAGCATGCTGTAGGCCATCTCAATGATGGATATCAATCTCATTATGTTACATTATGTAACAATATTAAAGTACATCGCAAACGAGGCTTCTCCATAGACACTAAAGTAACGACATTCTCTTGAGCGTCCCTGCAAATGTACCATGAATGCTGTGAGAGCACCATATTCTATTCTAAACATCTCGTAGTTCACCTCAGTGATATAAATCACTTTAAATATGTTTGATATATTCTAACATCAAGAAAACGAAAACGAATTTTTCCTATAGATCGTAATATAACGGAATTCTATTATGTAACCCTGTAAACGATCTATAAATGCTACATACCTCATTTTTAATACCGAACATTATATAATAACAATCAATTGCATATCAAAATTTCATGACAATCCGAGTTTATTTACGAGGGTAGCACGGACAAACAGAAAGGAGACAGATAAAACGAATTTATAAACGTTTTCAACAACATTGGAGAGTGTTAAAAATATATATATTTATAAATCTTAACTGTTCAGGCATGTAAACAAACTAAGATAGCGTATTTATTCTGGTCAATTTCGAAATTAAATATTTTTTTTGTATTATAGCAAGTTTAAGGTATGTATTATACACTGTAAAAAATGACCAATGTTTCTTATTTTATGAAAATATGCTATAATCACGAACGAAAATATAATATAATCTTCTGAGTTATCCGAAATTTCAAATAGCATGTTACATTGTCTTTTGAATCCCCAGAAACGAATACATTTTCAAAATTTAAAGCATAATTTATAAAAACAAATTATTTTTAGCTGCCCGAATTTTTCAGAAACGTTTCCGAAGGGTTTTTATAGTGTATTAATTAGTGTCCTCAGCCTGGAATACCTGTTTTTCGAATGCTATTAATTCTGAAGTAAACATTTTCAAGCTCAAAAAAAATGTTTAACACACAAACATGCAAAATTAACAGCGTTAACAATAACATTAAAATTAAGATTATTTCTTTACTCTTTCATGTATAAATTAACTTATGCGGCTGAAAACGTGTACTTGAGAATGGACAACATTCGAAAAACAGGTATTCCAGTCTGAGGACACTAATTAATACACTATAAAAACCCTTCGGAAACGTTTCTGAAAAATTCAAGCAGCTAAAAATAATTTGTTTTTATAAATTATTCTTTCAATTTTGATAATGTATTCGTTTCTGAAAAAACAATGTAACATGCTATTTGAAATTTCGGATAACTCAGAAGATTGTATTATATTTTCGTTCGTGGTTATAGCATATTTTCATAAAATAAGAAACATTGGTCATTTTTTACAGTGTACCTATCATCATTTGTCCCTGACTTTAACATATTATTCTCTTACGAGTCATGTAAAACTTAAAAGAAATTGCAACTTTGTAATGTGTTTATACAAAATCATTTTCGTAAACGTTAGTTCAAATAATACGATTCAGGTAACAATGACTGCAATTGATCCACAAATCACTCCAGTCTACGTGACACCACAAACGATATAATGAGTTTGAAGCTACATGGATTGTCATTATCAGACAAAGATACACTGTTCACAGTAGAGGAAAATGTAAAGTAAATGCACAGCAATAGAATATTAGACATGTTTCGAAGGCTCAGTATGTATTATGCAAACATAACAATTGAAAATAAATGCCCAGTTCCTTATATATAGCCTTCTTACATTGCAATCATTCTACTGATGATTTTTCGGTTTAAAATATATCTATTGTTAAGATAATTATACATTATTAAACAATTAAGTAATATTTGTTGCAGGCATTTATATGAAGGAGACATAAAAACGTGTTTCCAACGATAGACAAGTTAGTCTTAAATAGATAGCTGGAAAGAAGTCAATGCAAAATAATACAATAAAGTTATTGTTTATCTTTAATTCAGAGTTTAGAAAGGCATTTTTACGAATAATACAAGATAACACATTTAATATCCTTAATAAAATAATCCATTTTTTTCGCTTATAAGTATGTTTTTGTTAATTTTGTTTAACAAAATTGATATCCATTTTACATAAACACTCACATATGCATAGCTGCTAATAATTACTCTTTTGTTGCCACTATTTCTGAATAGTAATCGTCGCCTTATCCAAGTAGCACAGATTATTGAACCATCGTTGTCAGTTTGTGAAAACCGGTTGGGAAATGATAGGGTTAATATGTCAACAATAAGCAAACAGAAGCCCCTCAAATTTAGAACGTATCTGAGTATTATTCTGAGCGACTAACTGTTGGACCTTTGTTTGAACTTTATTGGCAAATAGTTCTTTGGTCAATTATACGGCAAGGTGGACATTCCTTACTGTGAGACAACGTGGGCCAACAATTAGCCGAATAGTATATCAATACTGACCCAACAATTATGGGATAATTATTCTTTAGATATTTAACTACTTGGATATTTAATCGTTAGATACTTAACTACTTGGATATTTAATCGTTACATGTCTGCGAATATATAAGGAAAAGATTAATATTTGGAAATAGTGTAAAAGTTGTCAGCAGAGTTCATATCATAAGAGACGGTAGTCTCTTGAGTGACGCAGCGAAAAACCGAAAACCGTAAGCCCAAAACCGAAGATTCCGTCACTCTCATATATACAGCTAGCAGGACATCAAAGGAAAATCGAAACGCCGACATTTAATATCTCAGTAAATATGAGGCATACCGTTTCGATTTTTTCACATTAGTCTTATATCTATGGCCTAACTCTATCCTGAAATTTATAGATTTCTACATGCAGTAGATTTTGAGATCTGGAAACCAATTTTTAAGCGAAAATGGAAAATGTAATGGTGTAATGGGCACAGAGTTGTTATCTCGAAAATGGATCGAACGATTTTTTTAAAATTAATATATTATATTAATCAGTTTTAGATGAAGCGTTTAAGATATTGCGCTAACGTAGGAAAACTCTTGTTTTCAATATAATCCACTTTTAAAATCGGACTATTTTCTTATGCTTTTTCTGGTAGACTAACATTACAGATCTTCAGCCTTTTCACTACTTTTTATTACTGCGCAATAAGGAAGCTCTTGCCTATTACGGTTACAGTTAAACGTTAAAGCATATCCATATAGCTGAAAAACTATTTAGATTCTTTTTTTTTAAAAATACGAAAACAGTTTTTAATGCAATTTTTAATATGTAATATATATGTATTAAATTAAATTATTGTTTGTATATTTTTCTTTTTTGTTATAATAAAGAATTTCTTATTTCAAAATCTTCATTAAGTCGAAAAATATTTAGATTCCTTGATTAAAATATTGAAATATTTTATAATTATACATATACAATTTAATTGTTATTTATATATTTAATTTGTCATTTTTTAAAGGAAAAAAAGATTCAGATTTTTTTTTTATCAGTTAATTTGAAACAGCCTCTAATCAACAAATCAATCATCTGTTTGTTTTCAACGAGTCTCGAATGTTGTTTTTGTAAGAATAACACTCATATGGTTTGGATCATTCGAGACGACAGCCCTGCCGCTATAGGTCTCATAGCCCACCCCCCCTTTCAAAGTTCAAACACTCATATGAGGTATTTTATTATTTATTTATTTATTGTTTGTTTACTTATTTTGATTAGATTGTCCTTTTAGAAATTGTCTTTTTATTTAGTGGCGTAAATGGTGAGATAATTGTCAATAGTATTACCTGTTTTATCGTTAAAAATAATCAGTGAATCTTTTAAAGAAGTCTTTTAAATATCTGATGACGATAGAAGATTGGTTTTTTACTTGTTAGCTATATTTTCCAACTCTCCAGATCAAACTTTCCCATCATTCACCTCACACAAATTTAATAACTAAAACTTTTTATTTCAGTGTGATTGAAATACGTTTAATTGTGATGAAACTTTGGTATATTATATAGGGAATTTATATAACGTAAGTTTTCACTTTTATGTATATAAAATTAGATACGATGTTTTCATTATGAAATACAATGTTTCTAATTTATGTTATGGCTTACTTTAACATTTTTTTTATTGACTAAGCCTATCATTAATATAGGGGAGACCGGTACACAGTGAACCTATGGACACAGTGGACCACCCCCTAATATTTTATTTATTTAAATTTTTTTTAAGCTTCTCTTCTATCCTAATAGACAACAGCACTGCAATGATTATTTATAGTCTTCAGAAAGTATGTTTAGCTCAGATTGAACTGTTTTATCCTGCTTTGTTGTTTTGAGCTTCTAAAAGTAAAATTTTTCATCATCATATTTTTATTTTTTTAGTAATTAAAGGTTGTAGATAAATAAAATAAAACAGCTTTTTTGAAAAGCTAAGATACTTGTTTTTATTTTACTTTAAAGTTATTATGTTTAAAAGAAAGCTATAAACAATATTAATATGATTATTTATTGAACTTCAACCTGTGGTACAGTGGACCACCCACTCCTGGGGCACAGTGGTCCACAATCCACTCTGCTCTTCTAATGCAGAATGTTCAAAATATGTAATAATTGTTTTCTTAGAAAGATTGTTTTAAAGTAGAATTAACTGTAAAATAAAGTAAACAAATAAAAATAACAATTTTTTTAACATAGTAAGAAATATTTTGTTTTGTATTTACTGCCTTTGATAAATATAACTGTAGTCTAATTGTTGATGATTCTATTCAAGTAAGATTCATGAGATGCAAATTGAATGGAAATCAGTTTATTTCTCCCGAAACTGTAGATGAATCTGCTGTTGATGTCAATGATTTCATAATGTTGCTCGCAGACCCAAAATTATTTCTTGAAAATTCCAGGCTCAATCTTACTGATAAGTATTTTGGAATTTCATTTGCAAATTTTATTGTGAGCTGATTTTTTTTGTACTTAAGTAATAACTTCAACTAAATTGCAATTGTTCCTGTATTAATCTGTTATTATTTTCAAAATATAATTAATTTTTTGTTTTTGTTTCAAAATTTATATTACTATGTTATTTTGCGAATGAAGAGGCAACAAAAAAGAATTAGATTAATGAAAAATAGATTTATATTATATTTTAGATAATACCTAATAGTGGTCCACTGTACCCTGGTGGGTGGACCAGTGTATATATATATATTTTTTTAATGTATTGAAAACTATGTTGTGAGAAAATTATGATGGATGTAAGAAGGTTTAAGGAATATTCAAAAATATTTTCATACAGATTGGTCAGTCTGTTAAAGAGAAAAAAAAATTTAACTGAAAAAGTGGTCCACTGTGTACCGGTCTCCCCTACCCCATTACATGAGATTTTGTTATTTGTATTGATATGTTTGTGTTTACGTATTTTATCAAGATTATATTTCAGCTATTTTTAAGTAAGTTTTTTAAGATACTATGTAGCAATGTTAAAATGTTGGCTATACTTTATTAGCTTATGTTAAAGATTGGTCAGAAAAAAAAGGTTGGCGAGATTAAAAAATTTTGTCGATCAGCTAGTGCTCGACTAACATAACAACAGGGCTACTGGGATGGAATTTAATTTTTAAAAAGGACACATTTTGAACCGGTTTGTTTACAGTCCCATTTTATTAGTATAATTTTGTGATAATTTCCCAAATGACTGGCGAATTTTGCATTTTTTGTAAAAAAAAAAAATCTTTAGATGTAATTTTAAACAAAATCTCTTTTCATTTCTTTAATTTACAAATATTTTAAGTTTTCTTATTTAAAATACTGTGATTAAATGTCCAATGTAAGATTTCCCTTAGTTAAAAATTGTTATGACAGAATTTACACAACTGCAAAAATAATTGATTACTACAACAATGCATTTTCAGGGTTTTTTTCCAATAAAATTAGCTATACAACAGAGGAAAGTTAACTTCATACTATATTTACATTGCAGTAATTTGGAGAGTTGCAAAATATAGCTAACAAGTAAAACACAAATCTTCTTTAGTCTGCGGGTTTTAAAATACTTCCTAAATATTCACTCGACACGATGCAATTTCCTTACCTTGTGTCATTTTTATCGATAAAACAGGTAATTGACAATCATCTCACCATTTAAGTAACAATCTAAAGTCAATTTCTAAAAGGACAAGAAAATCAAATCAAAATAAGTAAACAAACAATAAATAAATAATAAAATACCTAATATGAGTCTTATTCTTGTAAACAAGAATTTGCATTGCAATCACCGCTCATGAATACATGACACAAGCGATAGGTTAATTTATTGTTAATTGATAGTAGAGGTGCCCAATCTTTTTAGGCGAAGGGCCACTTAAAAAATTGTTGATTTGTCGAGGACCACCATCAGTAGCACAGAGAGAATTTTGTTTCGAGGAGATGTTGGGTAAGTGGGGGGGGGGGATAATTAGCATTATCCATACATACAGCACTGTTCGGTTGCAAATTTGGAAGAATGCACCCACTAGATGGATTTGTGATTTTTATGCGGCTAC
This sequence comes from Maratus michaelseni, assembly GCA_963931845.1. Taxonomy (NCBI): domain Eukaryota; kingdom Metazoa; phylum Arthropoda; class Arachnida; order Araneae; family Salticidae; genus Maratus; species Maratus michaelseni. The sequence goes on along the minus strand of OZ007596.1, from coordinate 177,746,108 downwards.
TTGACAAAATTGTGATTTTTATGTGCCCGTTCTAAAAAATTCATGATTTTTATGTATAGGTTCAACTTTTATGTATAGGTTTCAACTTTTTTACTCAGTGACCACTGGCCAGTACATGGATTTTTTTACTCCTGTTTTTCAGCAATGACCAAAAACAAATTTACAAATACTTGATAAAAAATTTAAGAAATTTGTCAAACGATTGTGGAATAAACGGCGAAATTTGTCAAATAGTGTTGGGAAAGAAGTAGCGACATTCGTCAAATGGTCTCGGGAAAGAAATCAGGCATTGCAGGAAAAAAATTAATTATGTCTAACTGTCGTGAAAAAATTAGAGAAATTCGTCAAATACGTTCGGGGGAAAAAAATCCCAAAATTCATCAAATGATCTCGGGAGAAAAATAGTGAAACTTGTCTAACAATCGCGGAACAGAATTGCAAAATTCGTCGAATAGCAGTGGAAAAAAAGTGCACAATTTGTTCGTTCATGGAAAAAGTCGTGAAATTCATTAATCGATAGTCGATAAATCACGAAATTCATCAATCGATAGCAGAAAAATCACAAAATTCATTGATAGTGGAAAAATCACAAAATCCATCAACTGGTTTCAGGGGAAAATTTTTTCGAATATCGTAGAATGGCTTCGAGAAGAAAAAAAGTCACAATCCGTCAAATAATTTCGGGGAAAAAATCGTGAAATTCGCCAAAGGGTTTTGAAATTTGTCGAGCGACAGCGGGGAAAAAATCTTTTTCCATTCAATCATCGCGATTGGGACTATTAAGTTTGACCAGTGGTGGCAGTAAAGTCAGTCGCCAAATTTTCAGTATTACTCGCCGATTGACGAATGGCAATTTTGTCCTATATTTTTACATGCCTGATCGATGAAATTCAAGATTTTTACGCACCCGATTGATGACTTTCTTGATTTTTTTGGATCCGTTTGACGAAATTAATGATTTTTATATGCCCGATAAACAAAATTCATGATTTTTATGCATGCGTTCAATAAAATTTATGATTTTCCTTCTCCCGATCCACAAAATTCATGTTTTTACTGTGCCTGATTGACAAAATTCGTGATTTTCAACTGATATGCTTTTCGTCGGCCATTTAATGAAATTCACAATTTTTCTTCTCTAGACTCTAGGCAAAATTTTCATTTTTTTTTTTTTTTTTTTTTTTTTTTTTTTTTTTTTTTTTTACCGTTTGTTGAAATTTACAATTTTTTCACAAACATTCGATGGAATTCTTGATTTTTCCACGCCCAATATACGAAATTTGCGATTTTCCATGCCTATCGACAAAATTCATAATTTTGCAGAACCGATAGACAAAATTCATAATGTTTTCCCACAATCTATGGACAATTTGCAAATTTTTTCCGCGACTGTTCGTTGAAAATCGCGATCTTTCCATGCCATTCGATGAAATTCGTTGCTCGATCCATGAAATTTGCGATTTTAAGTGCCTTATCGACAAAATTTGCAGGTTTTTTCAACTGATTTACAAAATTCAAGATTTTGAGTGATTGACAAAATTTACAACTCCAGAATTACCGATTTTGGCATCTCTGGTTTCTGTTGACCGATTATTGAAATTGGCGTTTTTTTTCTAGCGACAAAATGGCGAAATTTGTGATTTTTCCATGCCCATTCAACAAAATTTGCATCCAGTCGATGCAATTCATAATTTTATGCACCTGATCGATGAAATTCATATTTTCCTACGATCTATGGACAAAATTTGCGCATTTTTCTCACGAATTATTAAGGAAATTCGAAATTTTTGGATAGGTTGACATGTATGGTCTCTGCGGGCCACCAGTTACCCATCACGGGCCACAGGTTGTGCATTCCTAATCGTGATGCAGTTTAGCTCATTCAACTCGACCTCGATAGAACTTACTGATTTTAGTTTCACCACCAGGGGCAGTTATGTTCATATAGAACAGAGTGCGCCCCTAGCAGTGGAAGGGGAAATTAATGGATTTTGGAACTAACTCGAGGGGTCCCATCACAACATGGTTTGATTCATTCAATTTGACATTGACAGGATATATCAATTTTAGTTTCAAGTTTGACCACCAGGGGTGCATTCCTATCTCAGGTTCTATGGCCTCGATCATGACAAGGTATGGCTCACTCAACTCGAAATCGACAGCCTCAACAATTTCAGCTGTTTGTACAGAACAGAGTGCACCCCCTGGTGGTGGAACATGGAACTAACAGATTTTGCAGCTAACTTGAGTTCTATGGGTCCCATCACAATGAAGTTTGATTCATTTGACTCGACATCGACAGGATATATCAATTTTAGTTCCAAGTTTCACCACTAGGGGACACTATCCTATCTCGTGTTCTATGGGCCCGATTACGATGAGGTATGGCTCATTCGACTCGAAATCGACAGCCTGAAAGATTTCAGCTATGTTTGTATAGAACAGAGTGCGCCCCCTGGTGGTGGAAGATGGAACTAACGGATTTTGCAGCTAACTCGAGTTCTATGGGTCCCATCACAATGCAGTTTGATTCATTCAATTTGACATTGACAGGATATATCAATTTTAGTTTCAAGTTTGACCACCAGGGGGTGCATTCCTATCTCAGGTTCTATGGCCCCGATCATGACAAGGTATGGCTCACTCAACTCGAAATCGACAGCCTCAACAATTTCAGCTGTTTGTATAGAACAGAGTGCACCCCCTGGTGGTGGAACATGGAACTAACAGATTTTGCAGCTAACTTGAGTTCTATGGGTCCCATCACAATGCAGTTTCATTCATTTGACTCGACATCGACAGGATATATCGATTTTAGTTCCAAGTTTCACCACTAGGGGACGCTATCCTATCTCGTGTTCTATGGGCCCGATTACGATGAGGTATGGCTCATTCGACTCGAAATCGACAGCCTGAAAGATTTCAGCTATGTTTGTATAGAACAGAGTGCGCCCCCTGGTGGTGGAAGATGGAACTAACGGATTTTGCAGCTAACTCGAGTTCTATGGGTCCCATCACAATGCAGTTTGATTTATTCAACTGGACATCGACAGGATATATAGATTTTAGTTACAAGTTTCACCACCAGGGGGCGCTTTCCTATCTTGTGTTCTATGGGCCTGATCACGACGAGGTATGGCTCATTCGACTTGAAATCGACAGCCTGAAAGATTTCAGCTATGTTTGTATAGAACAGAGAACGCCCCCTGGTGGTGGAAGATGGAACTAACGGATTTTGCTGCTAACTCGAGTTCTATGGGTCCCATCACAATGCAGTTTATTCATTCGACTCGACATCGACAGGATATATAGATTTTAGTTACAAGTTTCACCACCAGGGGACGCTTTCTTATCTCGGGTCCTATGCGCCCCATCACAACGAGGTATGGCTCATTCGACTCGAAATCGACAGCCTCAAAGATTTCAACTATGTTTGCATGGAACAGAGTCCGCCCCCTGGTGGTGGAAGATGGAACTAACGGATTTTGCAGCTATCTCAAGTCCTATGGGTCCCATCACAATGCAGTTTGATTCATTCGACTCGACATCGACAGGATATATTGATTTTAGTTCCAAGTTTCACCACCAGGGGCACTTCCCTATCGGGTTCTATGGGACCGATCACGACGATGTATGGCTCATTTGACTCGGAATCGACAGCCTATATTATGTATTGAAATGTATTTATTTCAATAAATTGATTTCTCTTGTGTGCCACGCTATCCAAAATCATAAGTAAAATTTATGTAAATGATTATTTTGCGTCATAGTATCCAAACAAAGGAAAATGTATTCAAGTGGATAATATGACGCAAAATAATCATTTACATAAATTTTACTTATGATTTTGGATAGCGTGGCACAGAAGATAAATCAATTTATTGAAATAAACACATTTCAATACATAATATAGGCTCAGTGAAAGTAATATATTTAAAAGTGTATTGAAAAATTAAAAGTATTGTTTGTATGTGTAAATATACTTTAGAAGACAAACCAAAAATAATTTAAATTGAATTTTAAAAGAGTCCTATTAAATTAACGTCAAGGTGTCACTCAAAATTTGATATCATTTCTTTTAAAACCCATATTTTGAATTCATGAGAGATGTGAATGAAAAAGCATCAGTGAATAAATTTTATATATTTTTTCATATTAAGATAATAATTGCACCTGTGAACATAAATAAAACTAAAAAGAAAATTATGATTTAAAAAAAAATTATTAACATAGCGTCACTTAAATTTGATATCATTGCTTTTAAGACCCATATTTAAAATTCATAGAGCCAAAAGAAAGTGCTGCGTCAACACTTTTAACCCGTTAAGGGTTTTTGTACTGATATACATATACAAACATTTTAATTTTTCAGGAACATTATCTTCAAATAGCAATCTCTGTCTTATTTAATGGCAAATTTCTGCCACTGAATAAAGCGATTAATAGCGAAACATCCAATTAACTGAATTGAAATATATTTTCTAATATTAAAGTGCAGCAATAGAAACGTATGAACAATTTATCGATAAATATGTCGACAGTATTTTATAAATAAATGTATTTCAACACAATCTCTCATTCAAAAAGAGAAAACTGAAATAATTCATTAAATAAAAAAAAATAGCTATAGAGATAAAAATAAATTTAAGATTTTAAGTAAATTCCGAGTCACATCTCTCGCTATAGGAAAAAAGTATGAAAAGTGTCTTTTTTATTTTACTTTTCTTCCCGAGAAGGACTGCTCAGACTAGAAAACCAAGTCTGTAGAGCATAGATGTCCCTCCCGGTCCTCTTTATTGAAGTTTAAAAAATTACAAAATTCCGGCGGTAAACCTGACATAGAGTGACGTAGTGAACAATAGACATTAATATATGAATATAACGAAAAGAATATTTGTAAAAAGATAAAAAATACAAAATAATATCACTGCCGGAGAACACAAAGCTCTGACCAGAGAAGGAGCAGTGAATAAGGAGGGAAACCGAGTCCCTGGCTCAGTATGAAAAGTGTCTGTTGTAAGAATAAGATTGTAAGCTATAATATTTCATAATATTTCATAATATTACAGGATTATATTTCATAGTTATATTTCATAACCACGTGATAATAGGTTGCGCATGCGCAACTTGTTACTACTCAACGCATATTATGAAATGTATTTAGCTTACAATCTAATTGCTACAACATGCACTTTTTTACAAAGTTTTCCCATGATCAGAGAAAAGATTCAAATTGCTCTTAAAAGCCTATTTCTTCTTCTTTTTTATATAAATGACTTTAATAATTTTTCTATGAAAATTATTTTCAAACTCATCTCCTCCGTGAGCTCTATAATTGTGTATTCTGATGAATTTCTATACTCCACAGAAGGCAGCGAGAACTTCATAGTTAGTTGCAAACCCATAAAAATTTTTCATATCTGTAAATACTTTTTCCACAGATCATACAAAATAACTTTCATACCTTTTATTACTTATATGTATTTTTTTCGTTTTTATAACAATGTTTACACAGGTGCTTTTAAACATTCCCAATCTTACACATCAATTTCGATCGAGTAAATTAAAACATTTTTGCATGCATAACTCTTCTTCCAAATTGACGTGAACTTAATGTTAGCAATTATTAATATGTCCTGTTTGCTTATCTCATGTTAAAAGTTCTTAGATCTTCCTTTTCCGAGCAATAACTTCCATACGTTTATATTTATGATTCTTCCAAAGACGTAATTCTGAATATAGTAATTGCTCAGACAATATTCGAAGTCACGATAATTTTTTTTCCTTTTTGTTTTTTTTTAATTATTTTTTTTATTTTTTCGCGTTACTGTTTCGGTTTATATCAAGCGATTAAGAATCTTTTCTTTTTCAAATATCATCTTATGGGGTTCCTAATTTTCCCATCTTCGTTTTAGTTCGAAATAGTTCGAAAACATGAAAAATACGTCTACTTATAACAACCTATTTTTGTAATTGTACAGTCGGAAAAAAATATAAGCAAAAAAAAAAAAAAAATACATACAGAGAATAAATATATATATATGTATATACATACATTTCAATCTCCAAATTGTCATGAAAAATAAAAGAAATAAGCCATTCGGCTGATAATTATTTCTATTTTCAAAATTGTGGCTAAAAAAATAAACGTACAGGGGTCGTCTTTATACTGAAGTTGTAACAAAGTCTGGAATTTTCAATACTAACACCTAATTTTAGCATCTTTTTTGGAAGCTTGGATTCATTTTACTTTAAGATATCAAATGAGAATCCATTCGGTGAAGTAATTTGGAATTTATGATTGTTTAAAGTTTGAAATTCCCAATGGTTTCATAATAATAATAATAGTAATAATTCATTTGTAATTGTTGCCTGCACTATTGCAGGTAGTTTTTTATACATAATTCAAGAACTACTTGGCGGAATGAGCTGTAATTTTGAATTCGCATATTTAAAATGCCTAGAAGTTGTTTTCTGTTTTCTGTTTTTTTTTTTTTTTTTTTTTTCAATAATAGTTTTCATCTATTCATAGTTTTGTCGAAAATTAATTAAAAAATTATATATTTTTGAAATTAATTTTCGAAATACGAATCCAAAATTACAATTCATTCGGCAAAGTAGTTATTGAGTTATCTTTAACATTATTCGAATTGTTAAAGGTTTTACAACGACTAACAAATGAATTTAATTTTAGGAGTTCCGAACTTTAACCCTTCATAATTCCTAAACTGTTTGATTGCTTGACTTTGTTTGGTAACCTAAATTGAAATTAGCTTAAAAAGCAAAATGTGATGTCAAAATTAGGTGTCCGTATTGAAAATTCCAATACGGATTTTGGTACAATTACAGTATAAAAATCACCCTCTAAGATTATATTTTTAAGAAAAAAATTTAAAGAAAACGTAATTTCCAGTTGAAAGACATTTTTTTTTTCCTGGGACAATTTGGTGGTTAAAAAATGTATGGGGAATTCTATTTTTTTCTTTTGCCTACTATACATTCTGTGTGTGTATGTGTATTTTCAATTTTGAGTTTATTGTAGAGGAGAAAGAGAATAAAGAAAAAGGATGCTTAGAAAAAAAAAAACCATGTAGTCTAGATAAAAAATAATTTTCGTAGATAAAATATTCAATTTCTGTAATTTTACGTTCACTGTCTGAATGTGTAAATTCGTTTTTTGAGATTATCATAAAACAAAATAAACGAAGCGTGCTAAGAAAAAGAAATTTTAGGAAATCATGATTAGTTAAAAATCTAAATATTTATTCCTAATAAGAAATAGTTTTTGTTTAAATTTATTGGTAAATGTTTTCATTCATATTATTATGAATTAATATTTCTTTATATATCGTTTGGAATAACTGGAGTTTAATATTTAGAATTTAAAATAATACAAATTTCTAAGAATTAATCTACACGAGCAAATTGGAATTTTATAACTTCTCTTTTTCTACCTTAAATCTACTGCTTTATTTTCGTATATAACGAACATATATTTAATAAAAGAAGGCATAATTCTATATTTATTGATGTCATATCATCTTAAAAAACAATAAGAAGTAATAATTATTTGAATTAAAATAAAAACTGCACTCTCTGAACCCTGTTTTTGCAATCCCAAACGCCATTACTTACAAATTTAGCCCTCATCATTGTTGTGAAGAGCACGTGCAAACATCATTTTCCACCAGAAGAAACTATCCTAGAATAACGATAAACTTTCTTAAGGGTAATCAGTGCTTCAAAGTTTCTTCACTCTCTGAAAGCTGTTCAAACATATCACATGCCTTAATGAAATTTTTGTTTGCGTAAGGCAGACAGACAGCTAGGCAAACAAAAATTTATGAAATGTAAGGCAATTAAAAGTACTCGCTAGTGATGGCTGATTAAGAAGATTGTTTAAACAGTTTTCTTGCTTAGAAAAAAAAGTATTTTTTTCTTTTAAAGGTTTTTTTTTCTTTTTCGTGTACTCCGTTTTTTGCTAATTAATTTTACTTTAAGTTTTTCGCTTGTTTAATAATAAGTTAAAGCTGTGGTACTGTTAATTGCAATTTAGACAGTTAGAATTGATCGGAATTGCCGCACTGTGAAGGTAAAAAAAATAGACATTTAAGATAACAATTGAGATAGCTGTCTGTCATATTTGATAGCTTTATTAACCGCTGAATGAATTGAGAGGTAGAGTTATTATTCTTCAAATGTTGTTATTTTCTGCTTATACGGCTGATTAAGTAATCTATCATGAAAACCTTTAATAAATTAGAATAGCAGCGTCTTTTATTTTTCTAAATGATTGTCAGATATTTAATAATGTTCAGAACTGCATTCAAGGCTGCAATTTGAGGATGATACAGAAGCTATCTCTTAATGGAAGAATATCATCAAAAGAAATATATTTATGGATTATCATTTATACAAAACTGTAAGGGGTCTGAAAGTCTGAGCTGATATTGAGAACTGTTAGGAGTCTGAAAGTCTGAGCTGATATTAAGGACTATAAGGGATCTGCAAGGTGTCTGAAAATATCAACTGATATTGAGAACTGTAAAAGGTCTCTAAGTGCTCTGAAAGTCTGAATTCATATTGAGGACTGTAAGGGGTCTGAAAGTCTGTACTGATATTGAGGACTGTGAGAGATCTGTAAGGGGTCTGAAAGTCTGAATTGATATTGAAAACTGGAAGTGTCTCTAAGGGTTCTGAATTGATATTGAGGACTGCAAGGGGTCTTTAAGTGGTCTGGAAGTCTGAACTGATATTGAGGTCTGTAAGGGGTCAGAAAGTCTGAACTGATATTGAGAACTGTAAGCGGTCCGAAAGTCTAAACTAATATTGAAGACTGTAAGAGGTGATAAAACATGTGAAGACAAACAATTTAGTGTGGAGAAACAGGTTCGTAATTACTGTTGTTATGGTCCCATTCTACGTGGGACGTTCCGATTTTCAGTAGCTAAAAAATCTGTCCCGCGTTAATCATTGCACGAGACGCCAAAAGTCCCCGATTTTTCATGATGCACAAATTCTTTTAATGACTTTTATTACCATGCTATTCTTTAGTCTGCATCGAGTGGAACTTAATATAGTAAAACCTGTGAAGATTAAACCTGTATATAACGAAAATTCCTTTTAGTCCCTTCTAAAGCAAAATCTTAGAGATCTACCTGCCCAGACGTAAACCTGTAAAAAAGTAATTTTTCCATTTCATAGCGATCCTGTTTTCACAGGTTTTACTGTACTTTATTCAATAAACCCTGGTACCTGTTTCTAACGGAATTCTACTTTAAAAGTAAAAATATTGTTGTCTGTATAATAGAAATACTATATAATTAGACTTGTTAAATTAGAATTTTGTTTTAATGCTTAGCTATTCCGATTTCATAGGTTTTACTGTATAAGAATGTCTTGTATTTATTTATTATTGTAAAGCCTGCTAAGAAAAAATCGCAAAGGACCGGAGAAAAATTCCGCTTAAAACAGTTTTTGTCTTAGCAGGTATAATTGGATGGTCTACAGTAGGGACAATAAAAGTTTTACGTATAAGACTAGATTCCGTCATAGACAGGTTTCGTTTTAACAGGATTTAGGGAAAACTAGGGTAAATCCGGCTACTTAATGATTTTCTTTTGTTTACAAAAGTCTAGAATGGTGGAAAATCGAAACACCCCAGAGAAGTGTTTGGGGACATCTGGACTATTGAATAACCATACCTGTTGCCACAGAAAATTCTTCTCATCTTGGGAAAAGACGCTTTCTAGGACCATCTAAAACAGCTCCGAAATTTTGGTGGAAGGGTAAAACCAAATACTAATCAGAAATTAAATTTTTATACTTCCAGTAGTAAACAATTTTATTGTAATAAATTCTCAATCAAACTTTAAAACATATATGCATTTTTTAAGATCAGTAACTTTTTTTTCAGGTTTTCAAGCAATTTTTAATGTTTTCATGTAACGCCTTTCTCAGCTTTTACTTTTCATATTCCGTAGTGTGCTTACTCTTTGCAAATTGAACATTATAGCCATCCTTCGAATAGATGGAGTAATGAACTGTAAGGGGTTATAAAAGTTAAAACAGTTTACTGTAACCTAATTTCGTGAATTACGTTGTTAAGGGGCCTGTAAGGTGTCTGAAAGTCTGAACTGGTATTGAGGACTGTAAGGGGTCTCTAAGAGGTCGGAAAGTCTGAATTGATATTGAGAACTGTAAGGGGTCTGTAAGCGGTCTGAAAGTCTGAACTGATATTGAGAACCGATTATTTTAAAATTGAGTTATTGATACTGATATTCAGTTTCTTACTCAACTCCCTGTTGAGTGAAGAAACAATTAATTTCAGAATTCAATGAAAACCAGTGGTACCCGGTTTAGCCCCAACAGACGACTAGAAATCAACAGGGTCGTCCACCTGGATAGATGGATGTACACACTTCTACTTGACATCAAAATAGCGTGTGAAAGCTATAGAAAACTGTGGTTTACTTATCTAAACCACCGCGTCAGGCTAGATTTATATCAAGAGCAAAAAGGACGGTGAAAAATTAAAACTTTTGAGGTGAATTTCTTATTCACCCCTTAGCCTGTAGATTATATTTGAGAAAAACGTGCCAAAAATGGATTTTTTTTTCTCTTTAAAAACAATGCAAAGAAACTTTTAACTTGCGAGAAATTTATATACTTGCCTGTCAAACATAATGTGGTTTGAATAAAATTTGGGAAGAACTGCAAAATTACAAAAATTCGACAAATGGCGTGAAACTGCCAAACTTTTGGCGGGAAAGTATCGCCACCTATTGGAAAAATGGTAAATTGCATATTATGCATTGGACGAATTGAGTTCGGACTTCACGCAATTGAAACACCGATTTTTTTCTTGTCCGAACTCAGGTCGGGCATTCCAAAATTGGCGCATTGCGTTGTCCGAACTCAGTTCGGGCTTCACGGAATTGAAACACCGATTTTTCTCTTGCCCGAACTCAGGTCGGTATTCCAAAATTGGCGCATTGCATTGTCCGAACTCATTTCGGGCTTCACATAATTGAAACACTGATTTTTTTCTTGCCCGAACTCAGGCCGGGCATTCCAAAAGTGGCGCATTGCGTTGTCCGAACTCAGTTCGGGCTTCACGGAATTGAAACATTGATTTTTTTCTTGCCCGAACTCAGGCCGGGCATTCCAAAATTGGCGCATTGCGTTGTCCGAACTCAGTTCGGGCTTCACGGAATTGAAACACTGATTTTTTTCCTTGCCCGAACTCAGGCCATGCATTCCAAAATTGGCGCATTGCGTTGTCCGAACTCAGTTCGGGCTTCACGGAATTGAAACACCGATTTTTCTCTTGCCCGAACTCAGGTCGGTATTCCAAAATTGGGGCATTTGCGTTGCCCGAACTGAATTCGGGCGTCACAGGCAAGGGGTTAAAAGTACTGCATGGTCACAGAGATTAACTCACTTCAAACCGATTACACACTGCTAGGGGTGCTAAGGTATGTACTAAAAAAGGTGGGTGCTGTCCGCAGAGCATCACCTATCAGCGAGAAAATTGGGTACCCGATTTTACCATATTCTCCACTATTACGATTTCGAAGCCATTATCCCGTTTTTTACGCCTCGCTGTCCGGCGTTTTGTGACACTGGGCCTGGCAAACACTATTCGTAATTCACTTACTTATTCAGAAATAGAGGTTGTCTCATATGAAACCGAATCCGGATTTTCGTTCATAACTGCAACAACAATTAAGTCACTTTAGATAAATTTTTTATTTACTTTGTTATCTAGGAAACGTCATGAAATCCTTATAAGTGATAGAAATGAACATCAAGCACGCCCAAAAAATACTGAGCTATGCATTTCAAAATTCTCACAGTAGATGACAGTGTATGCGGTCTCACAGACTGAATTGCAGTGATTTCAAATACTTCATTTTATGTCATGGTATTGCATATAAAGCAAATTTATTATGCTGAAATTATTGCTAAAATATTTTCATTATTGTTATAGTTATCAACGAAAATGCGGATGTGTATTGGTGTGTATTTTTGATTGATTAAGTGGAATACGATCATGATTTCCTATGCAAAAATTGTTTACCTTAACGTATTTATCACCCTTTATAGATCCGACAGTAAGTTCGAATACATCTTGTAAAGTAATGTTTTGGCGAAATGTTATAACCTGATTTTAGTATGAATTTAGGCAATTACACAATTTTTGAAATCGTCATTACCTACCAAACAAAGCGTATATTATTATTTGTTGTTTTTGTTCTATTTATTTTCCATGCCACATTCTTTGGTTTATATAAAAATCCAGGCTTATATATAATTTTATTATTTTCTGCCATTTCTATATCTTCTGTAGACTTATTTCTGCTTTAGTTACATAAGGAAGATACCTATTAAATTTAAACAATATCTAAATAACAAGAAAGCTTTGAACATGATTCTTGATTGATTAAGATTGTGTATGCGTAACCGTTTGCTTCTTGTTCACATCTTTTTTTTTTTTTTTTTTTTTTTTTTAAATCTCAAGTTAACTTTACGGGATCTCAGAAATTTCTTGAATTTAAAAGACATTATTTTTCTAAAGTCTATTTACATTTATCATTAATGTACGCAGTACTGTGGTATTTTGGCTGGTATCTAGGGGCAATGTGTGATAGTCCATACGGTTTTAAAGTTAGATTACGTAGAATTTTAATATATCTTGATTAGGATATAACAATATAAAATATTTACAATACTAGTTATAATTGTTTAGACATTATCCGACCGTCTGTCAAATTTAAGGCTTAATTATTTGCGCGATCCACCGATCCGCATAATTACAAAAAGAAGGACTCCCTCGCAGTCCGTCTGACTGCTACGGAAGTCTCGGCTCATCTGCGTATCTTCGCACGATAAAAATGTATATCTTATCAAAATTCTATTGTACGGGAATCTTAGAACTTTGGATCCAGATCACAAGCCTCAATTAAAAATTTGCTGTGCCTTGCAGTCCGAAGTTCAGATAAAGAACTCTTGCGACCACAGTTCTGAAACGGTTTCCTATATTTTTCATTAAGGCGTATAAGAGTTTTTCGCCTATAAAAAAAATGAGGCACCTCCGTGACCTATAGATCACTAAAAATGGTTGCCAATTGTCGATATTGCTTATCACGTTAAAAACAAAAATCCAACATTATTACATACATAACATTGTTATAAATAATAAATAATTTAAAAAATAAAATGAAATTAATGAAATTAATTATAATAAATAAATAACTATAAAAATAAAATCAAACTAAACAAATTAATTATAATAAATAAATAACTACAAAATAATAACTGTATAAGTAAACTATAAATTTTAATAAAAAATAAACTATAATAAACAAACTATAATGGTTGTCAAACAATAAGTGTTACAGTAATTAGTATTATTGGCGCCATTATTGAAGCAGTTGTATCTTCAGAACAGGGATAATACGTTAAATACCGAAAATGAATTTTGTTCTTGCATTTTCTGAATATCTAACGTTTTATACATGTTCCCTCGAAATGGTTTTCAAAACTTTTTGAACACATATAAAATATTTAGCAATTTTTGTCTGACAATGCACGAGCAAAAAGTACTTGTTGCAAAATTTAAATGCGCTTTTCTTAAGACAATGTTTTTAACACATGGGCTGATAAGTTCCTGGGCTGGCACACAGATGGCGTTGCAATAGCCGAACCGATGTTTTTTTAGTAAATACTAACCTTTAAAAGGTAGTAGAAAAAATGCCATGACGATTCGCCGTGGGGATAAAACGTTAGAGGGGTTTTAGTTGAACGACTTTGTTGATAAACAAAAAAATGGATAACAAGAATTTCAAGAATTGTTGTTTGATGTTGAAAAAATACCGTTCAAACAAAAGCTTGGCTAGATAAGCGTTATCCGGACACTGCACCAGGTAAATCAACCATTATTGACTGGTTTGCTGAATTTAAACGTGGTCGTACGGACACCAGTGATGCACCACGCAAAAGAGGTGGTTATTCCGGAAAACATAAAAAAAGTCCACAAAATCGTTTTGGGGAACCGTAAAGTGAAGTTGCAGGAGATAGCTCAGACTCTGAAGATATCCAAGGAACGTGTAGGTTTTATTTTGAATGAACATTTGTCTATGAAAAAGCTGTCGTCAAAGTGGCTGCCGCGCGTGTTGACTTTTGACCAAAAACAACAACGAGTTCTGAGCACTGTTTGGAGCTTTTTCGTTATAAAATTATGTTATTTATTATTAAATTATTATTATTAATCATTTATTAAATTATTATTATAAAATTATTATTATTAAATTATTTTTAAAATTATAATTATTAAATTATTAGTATAAAATGTATTATTTTTAAATTATTATTATTATTATTAAATTATTATTATTTATTATTAAAGTTATGTTATTTATTAAAGTTATAAAGTTATAAAGTCATAAAGTTATAAAGCTTTGTTAAAAAGTTGTGTTTTCTTTATTAGACCGGGAACTTATCAGCCCATGTGTTAAGTCTGCATCAGAAATACATCAGGAGCGGTTGATACGATTTCCTTAAAAGGATTTTTAGAAATCCTATGAATATGCTTAGTCTTTGACCGATGTTTTTTAAAAAATTTAAATTAGTTCATAAACAAAACAAAATCTGAGTTTTTGCTAAAGACTGAAACAATAAATTTGACTCCTCTGTTTTGTACAAAATGCAAAAATTCAAAATAACATTGGACTCGTACAAGACAATTATATGTATTTAAACTTTTTTTTTGTTTGTTTTCGGGACACTACACGCCGTACAACACAGGGGAAAAACGATCAAAAAGAACAGTTTAAATTAAAATTAATAAAAATTAGGTTTTTAAATAGTTAAAATGTGTGATTTTGCATGCAAAATTCTACACAATTCTATCTATCGCAGAAAAAAAAAAAAATACTTCATTTAATATGAGTTTCTTTCATGCCGAAAAACTTCCATGAGATGAACACTAGAAATATGAGATAAAATTCAATAGTTTTCATGAATTCTACGTTTCCTTCATCTTCCGACGCGCGCCGCTTTTTTTTATACGCGCGAAGTTTTTACTTCTCAATTCAAACTGCTTCTTTCTTATAAAACACTTCAAACACATTCATAAGTGCATTGTAAAATATTTATTAAAATAATTGAATTGCAAGATAGCACTATAAATTTGTTTGAGGAAATTAATTGTGTTACGTGGTCCTTTTATTGTTGCACGTTCTTCATATGATTCAGAAAAGCTAATTTAAAATTTAACAAATTCTTATTAACCCTTTGTATCATCATTTTACATAACCCAAAAGTCAAAGTTTCTTAGAAAGTGGGCTTAAAAAGACAATTTTATTTATGGCTGCCATCTTCCAACGCAGCAGTTAATTTAAATTGTCCATAGAAATCTTAACATACGGCGATACTGAGTTAATTTTTCATACCAAAATTTATTTATAATTTGAGCAGTTTCACATAGTTGTTGCTAATTTGAACTTCTTAAATTTTATAAAATTAACCTTCTCAGCGCCGTGAACTCCGTTATATCCGTTCACTATGCTGTATGTTTCACTGCAATAGTAGCATTATTTAAATTAATATAATTCTACAGATATAATGCAGTTTTAAAAGATTGCGTAATGATTAATACCCTCAAGGATTATCTTCATATATGTAATTAAGTTTCTTATATCAAGTTCGAAAAATCATCATTTTTTGGCAGTTTAAAAAAAATTACAGAGAAAAAAATATAACAGCCTCGGCGGTCAGAGGGTTAAAAAAAACTGCAAAAAATGTCCAAAAATAGATTTTTACTTTCTTCTATCATTACAAGAAGAAAGTATTGGATTCATGAAAATTTTCGACTGATTTATAAGGTTTAGAAGGGCCTGAACACGATTTGACTGTTTTTAGAAATTGTCTGTCTGTCTGTATGTGACAAAAATTTTGTGGGCGCTCTATCTGAAGAACTAATGCACGAAATTTAATAAAACTTTATATTCAGTTAGTTCCTGATATAAATTGGTGCTGATTAGTTTTTGGTGAAAATCGCCCGTACCTCTATCTCAAGAACTAATGCACTTATTTTTATCAAACTTCAGATTCAGTTAGACCTTGATATAAATAAATTTTGATTATGTTTTGGTGTAAATAGTCCAACAGGTGGTGCTACTATACCACTTTTTTCATTATTATCACGATAACTATATCTCAAGAACTAATGCACGGATTTTCATCAAACTTCAGATTCCGTTAGACTTTGACATAAGTTGTTTTTAATTAGGTTTTGGTCTAAATCTCCCAAAAAGTGGCGCTGCTATGCTACATTTTGCAGGATTTACACGATTATAGCAATAGTCATATTTCAAGAACTAATTCACGGAATTTAATAAAACTTTAGATTCAGTTAGACCTTGATATATATTGCTGCTGTTTTGTTTTTAGTGTTTGTGATACCTGTGTCAGATAGAAGAAAGTTTTGGGATTGACACATCCGACTAGTTTAGAAAGTTAAGTTCGTATACTTTACAATTTTGCCTTAGAAAATTTACAATATTTATTAGAACTGCATATTTTTTTGTTTTTTGCAGATATGAAAAAAGTACCTTTTAGAAAAAAGTTTTTTATCTTTACGTTTTAAACTTTTTAAATTATTTTTTACATGCTTAAAATGATGTATTATAACATGTGAGTAAATATTTTTCAAATCGGAGTTCTCGAGTCACAAAGTATCAAAAATTGTGCTAAGATCAAAATATGGCGTAAGAGATTTTGAATGCCAACTGAATTCTAAAACATAAGTTAAAATGACACTTTTACTAAATTGTAACTTATAAATCAAACGAATACTTCAAAGCATAAACTTCTGTACTTAACTTTCTACTGAAAGTAATACTAATATGATTCTTGATATCACTAAACATGAAATCCGTGAGTTCAAAATATCTTTAGTTTAGAAATTATAACTAAACTTGTTACTGAACTTTGTAAAACGCTTGCAGCAAAATTACTTTAGCTCAGAAAATGTTAATTACTTAAGACCGAGGAAAGTAATGTACTACTACACTTAAATACCTATCTGGACAGTTATGGATCCTGGACACAGAGAGTGTCAACGGATCTCAACAGTGATTCGAGTGCTGCCGCTTACGTCTGATATTTGAAAAAAAATATATTGTTGAGTAATTATTTATTAAAACACACACACACATATATATATTATCTTACGTAGCGCGATTAAAAGGCTAAATTTGTAGTTTGCAATTGGCGACAACCATAGTAACATAAAATTCATTTGCCTTATTACATTCCACCAATAAGAGGCGTGACTTCATCTCTGAAACTTACGTTATATTTAAAAGGAAAAAATTGCAATGGTTTTCATAAAATGTAAACATATTAAAATGATTGCGTTTAATTATGCACTAACCGCGGAAGAGGATAACACATATTATTTATTCAGAAATAATATTAAGTAATCTGTGTATATAAAGTAACAATAAATAATATATCATAGTAAGTAATATGTAAACGGAAATGATTGTGTGTGTCTAGGCTCATACGAGCCTACATCAGTCATGCGAAAAAACGCGCAAGCTAATGTTAAGTCTATGAGAAGGTTCTTGCGCGATATCTCGCTCTCATTTTATTATTTTTAAATGATTTTTTTGCATAGAATAGCTGAGGTCGATCTCTAACGTTGTTAGTTTTTAGTTTTTCGATTTTGGTTTCAGTTTTTTTTTTATATAAAGGTACTTTCACTTTCAGAACCGGTTCCAACCGATTCCGAAATTAGAAATGTCCGCTTATAATAAAAAAAAAAACTGTAACTAAAATCAAAAAGTAAAAACTAACAACGTTAGTGATCGGCCTCAGCTAAGCTATGCAAAAAAATCACTTAAAAATATAAAAATGCAAGCGAGAAATCGCGCAAGAACCTTCCCATAGACTTAACATTAGCTTGGGCGTTGCTTCGCGTGACTAGCGTAGGCTCTTAAGAGCATTTTAATATTTTTAAATGATTTTAGGGAGATTAGGAGAGGGGGAGTGCAGCCGGTACATATACTTTAAATATTTTACGGTACATATACCTTCCAGTTAAATTACGGTATATATACTGGTCACAAAGTTGCCAGTATATGTACCGCAATTTTTTACTAAAATTTTTTACAGTGTATATATATAGGGTGAACCAGTCTTGCCCTGAATTATAAATATTTATTGTGCTCAAACTATTATAATCAGACACATGTTTGTTTGGATACAATGTGAGTACTGTTGTAAATTTTTTATAAGACCACGTACCTCAGTAATTTCCAACGTGTGCCGCCTTGGTGGCCCGGAGAATTTTTAAGTGGTATTCTAGTTCACGCTAAGTATTCTTTAATATGTCTTCTGTTACAGTACACACAACAGCTTGTATCCTAGTCTTCAGTTCTTCGACGTCAGACGACGGTATGTCAAAGACTGTCCTTGATATAGCCCCAAAAGAAAAAAAAAACAGAGGAGTAATATCTGGAGATCGCGGAGGCCAGAGTGCTGTGCCATGGTATGCGCCATCTATTGCACAAAAAACTAATAAAACTGACCTATCCAATGATACAGCAAGTTACATTATTATAAAAACGGTTATTTTGTAATGAATTATTATAATCAGGGCAAGATTTTGGTTCATCCTGTATAATTACACCATTTTCATGATTCTCTCGCATAATCCTGTAAAGAAAACATAAAAAAAATAATAAGCTTCCAAATAGACAAAATTTATGACACCTAACCCAATTTCAAAGAAAATCATACAATAGAGAATGTTAGATGTTAAATCATCGATACTTCTGTTAATTCTTTTAAAAAATGATGAAACATGTCTTAAAATTTTTGGGTCTCACACCTGTTGAGAACCACTTCATTAGATGATCGGGAGGTCAGTCTGACCGTCCTGACAACTGCACCGCCCATTCAAAAGTGTGTAATTTTCAGAAACTGATCCTTGAACTACAGTAATAGATGCTGAATCATAAAACATATGCTCACTTAAAAGTATAGGAACGGCCGTGTGTGTAAATGTTTTTCTTGATATAAGATACGATTATGGTATGTAATTGCTTGGAAAGTTACAATGATTAAGGCACGTAGAAAATAATTAGTTGGGAGAACTTCGGAAGTAAAAAAAAAAAGACTGTTGTACTCGTTAAAAAAAGTATGATGAAGATTTGTAAATGACTAGGGAGCTTTAGTTAATGGTTTGAGACTAAAAATTTAAAAAAATCAGAATTTAGATTCAAAATTATATATATATATATACGTAATTTATTTAATTTATATACTTTTCTTTTATGTTTAAACCAACTAATGAACTTAAGATAATAAATTAACTCTAGAACGGCGGTAAGAGTCATTTTTACCCCTGGGCACTTTTGTCCGTTGATTATTTTTGTTTGGTTGGAAGAAATTTTTTTAATTTTTTGACTTTTCCTAAATAGATAGCAAGTATTTAAAAAAAAATTCAGCATTCTAGATTTGTTAGTTTTTGAAAAATTGTACAATATTGAATATATATATATATATATATATATATATGAAATATATATATATATATATATACTATATATATATGAAATATTGATGAAAAAAATATTAATTTATAAATTGTGTTTTATTTTAGTTAGCATTAGTTTTAATTTGTGAAACCAAACAATTTTTATATAAAATTAATGAGTTATTTGAGTATTTGTAGTATGATCCAATTGATTGCCCTGTAAACGTCAAATTTACAGTACTTTAAAAATTCAATAAATTATCAAGTAATATTAAACATAAATTAAATTTAAATTATGAAATTCACGTAAATTACATATTTTTTCCAATATATTTTCATTTAAAATAGTTTTATCTTTGTCATTTCAGTAGTTTCATTGAAGGGTCAAAATGACCCATTCCCGCCGTTCAGTAGTTATAATTTTTCCCGCCGTTCTAGTGTTAAAACAATATTTAGTATTTAAAGCAGTTTTAAGATTTATATACATATATTATCATATGAGACAATGTGATAAAATATCCCTTTTCGCATAGTTGTAGCATTGTTTATTATAAATATCTTTTATGAAAAACTGGACACATGCTTAACTGTTTTGAAAATTTTCATAACTAATATATATATTTTTTCTTTTATTTATTTCTGAATTTAAAATAACATGTAATAATAGTTTTTTTACTCTTTTTCCTTCCATCGATTCCTATGTCCACAAGAAGAAATATAAATCTATTTTACAAATCTATTCACTTATATATATTCATTATTTTACTACATATTCGTTTATAAATCTATTCACTTATAAAATTACCTATATTTTCTTAATTTAAAGGATGTGTAGAAATTTTTAAAAATACTTTTTTGCTTTCAAATTCTTGTCTCTTTTTTTTTTTTTTTTTTCTAAACATTTCATAATTCAAATTCAATATTAAGAGAAAACAACAACAAGAACTTTTGTTTAAAAATTCTGACTAATTATGTTTTGTTTAAATTTAATAAAAATAAATGCATAGATATGTACCTACCTGGGAAATCTAACAATGAAGGTATATCAAAATTTCTTAGAGTTTCAAATATTTACATTTTTAAATATAAAAGAGGAACAATGTTATAAAATATGGTCTGAATAACATAGTTAAACTTACAGTAAGGTATTTCTAAGAAGACACATTGTGATTTTCTTTTGGAAAAATTATAAGAAGAAAGGGGAAAAATACATTTTAATAAATTCCAAATTTTATGCACCGTAAATTGAAATGTCATTTTTCTTTCACGGTATAAACATGACGCTTCACACGTCATCCAAGTAAGACATTTTGTTATTCAGAACCTCTGAGGGGAAGAAATTTTGTTAATTGTATTTTAGTCATCAATCATACTTTCTTTTTAATAATAGGAGTTGTCCTGTCGTTCTAAAAGCATTATCTCAGGTAACTCTCGAAGTTTTGAATAAAAAATGAAGGTCAAAAAGTGTAGGCTCTGGTTATCTGTCAAAAGAGATGAGGTCACTCAGCATAGGTGTCTAGAAGAATTCGTCTGCTCCGGTTATATCGCCCGCTTGTTGATTATTCTGTGGCAGGATCTTACGGAAACGGTCAACAACTGGCCTCTGACTTTTTTTCTTTTTTTCTTTGTGAACTTTTTGGTTTTTATGGACAAAAGTTTAAAAAAGAAAGAGGTGAATTTAGTTGTTTATTCTGATAAATTGTATAGTTATTGCGCATTCAGCTTTAAAAATTTAGTAGTTGTGCTAATTTTTTGATATATGGTATATTTTTAATAACTAATACCATAAGAGATGGGATATTAGTTATTAAAATCATAACAATATTCTCAAATCTAAATGAATATAAGTTAATATGCAACGGATCTAAAAAATTAATCGGGTACAGGATTTTTAGATGCCTAAAGACTACCCTGTTCCAAATACATTTCTCATTTCCCAAGATATTTAAAAAACACATTAGGGTCACTTTCTGACTTAGCATCCTGGTGGTTTTGTGATCACATTTCCGACTTGACATACATGACTTGCAGTAACGTCACGGAAATTTAAAAAAATTTAAGAAACATATTTTTATTAACGAAGAATAAGTTTTAAAGTGTTCTTGTCCCTTTATTTAAGTTTTTGAAGAAGTTCACATTTTAATCATAATGTGACGTCACTGATTGTGGCATTTTGGTCTCAGATTTGACATAACCATTGTGACTTGCATTAATGTCACAGTAATGTACGTATACTATACGGACATATTTATGGTGTTCAAAACGTAAAGCAATTGTGGCAACATTTGATAGAATGCTATCACCATTGTTTTTGTGTTTAAAATTTATGATAAAATTTTAAAATTATAAAAATTTTTGCATGGGTATAGCCGTATTGTATGGATACAGTCATACTCAATGTGAAGAACTTAGTGATTATTTTTTTTTTAACTCTTTGCAAAAATTTGCAAGATTACAGTTTCCTTTAATCAAAAAACTGTAATTTCTATTATTCTAAATATCTCGCATACATATATATTCAACTAACTACCTTTGAAAAAAGTGTTATTAATTCTCATGCGCTGATCTTGATAAATTTTATTCTACTTCATTTTACAACCAGAAAAAAAGTTTTGTTGAATCAACAAAAATTTGGTTGACCCAACAAAACTTTTTGTTTAAATATAG
Source organism: Maratus michaelseni (assembly GCA_963931845.1). Taxonomy (NCBI): domain Eukaryota; kingdom Metazoa; phylum Arthropoda; class Arachnida; order Araneae; family Salticidae; genus Maratus; species Maratus michaelseni. Next base: position 177,723,892 of record OZ007596.1, on the reverse strand, counting down.
GTCAATGGAAATTTTGTTTGAATCAGCAAATTTTTTTTTTTTTTTTTGCAATTCCAAAAAACATTTTTGTATCGTCAGCAAAAAATGTTTTGTTAATTCAAGTAAAATGGTTCAATTTTACTTGAATTTTGCTAAAACAACCAAAATGTACTCAACAAAACATGTTTTGTAGTTTTAATCAATTCCTTTTTCTGGGTGTAGTATATACCTGTGAAAAAGTTTAGAAATAAAACATATTACTTCTTATCACTCTTGATACTATATTTACAAAAAGCCTTTTGAAGGAAACCTCCTTATCTCTACTACTATAACTAATTCATTAAGCTATACAGAAAATGTGCATGTTTTTTACTTTTGTTTTGTTTCGATTAAGATTTATTCATATATTTTTTTTTCTTTTTGTATTATTTCGTAAATCAATTCGCAGCAAATATATATATATATATATATATATATATATATATATATATATATATTTAATATATATTTTGCAATTAAAGAACGTTTTGTTAATAAAATTACTTAATACATATATATTCACAATTCATACAAATCATGCTCATAATTTGCTTGCAGATGCTGTTTATAGTTTTAGATACATAATGCAAAAACATTTCCAAATAAAATCCATTATATGCAATTATTTCGAATCAATATGTAAACGTAAGTTATTGCCGCTCTCTATGGTAAATAAAAGTTGTACGTAAGACAAATTAAAAAAGAATATTTTTTTCGCTTTCTTCTTTAAAAAAAAAATAAAAATGTCAGAATAAGCTGAAAAACCGCTAAATTTTTAATACCAGTTCCTTGAGTTTATTTTTTATGTAGTTTATTTTTCGTAGTTTGAAAATGAAAAAACAACACACTATTTTTTTATTAATTACATATATAGATAATTTATCTTAAAACCAGAAAGAAAAATCATGCGTCAAGCGTAGATTATTAAACACTTTCCAACACTACCAGAATACTGTACCAGTAACTTCTCAGTTTAATAAGGCAAAAGAAATATGTTAAGTTAACAATTTAGAAAGCGCATAGCAACTCAAAACTTTCTTTCAGAAATAAACATTTATAGACAGTAATGTATCCGGTTCCTTGCGTAGCTCTGTTTATTAATTAATTTATGTTCTACAAACATCTCTTAGCATACTAATTATAGTCCAGCTGGAAATGCATAACTCAATAAAGGAAACAACCTTAAGCAACTAACGCTCATACACAGTAATTATAACGATTTTTTTTTGTGTTGCCTTGTATATGATCCACATAATTTATACACACCATGTAATACACAAAATATATTTAAAATTAAAAACGCATACCAAAACTAAAAACGCACTTCCCGCATTTAACGCTCATAGACAGCACTGTAATCGATTACTTTCGTGTGACTCTGTACATGAATGATGAATGCCTTGCACCCTATATTCTACCAGAAGCATGTTTTATCGCCCTTTAGAAATGCATATACATTTTATTATGCTTGAAAATTTACAACATAATTAAAATACACCGTAAACGATTTCCCTCCCCCCCCTAGACCATAATGGAACGGGATTCTTTTGATTGTCCCTGAAAAACGAACTAAAAATGCTACACACTCCATATTCAATAGCAAACATGCCTTCATGTTTGTTTTGTCGTTTGTTAATATAAGATTAAATTTAATTTTTAAGATTTATAACGTGGTAATTTATCATTTTGTATCGCTATTTAGAGATTTATACTCTCTTTGCATCTATAAAACGTTTGAAATTTTTAGTAAGAATAAATTAACGGTAGTATGTTTTATGTATCACCCTTGTTCATAAATGACGGTACTGATGTTGTATATGTAAATTTAATATTATCCATAGATAAAGTTTTTTTTTTTTTTTAATATAAAAATGAGTATTACGAAATACATTAAACTCATTTATCCCTTTTCTTTTGTTCATGTTTGAGCTATTAAAAAAGATGACAAATTTTTAATAGATTGATTATATTTATTGATACTTCATGGTTATTTTACAATTTGTGAAAATAACAGTGACTTATTTAACTGTAATTATTCAATCACTCCACCTGCTTGTCAAAATCGTTAGAACGGTGAAGAGGTAGACATTGCAATGGCTAGTGCAGTTTCTCTATTATTTTTCTATTCGATTAAAATTTGTTCATTACAATAGTATTTGATTTTTTAATGTTTCTTTGTAATTGATATTGCATCTCTCATGTTTTGATTTGGAAAAATTTTCCATTCTTAATTCAAATTCTTTCACGTGTGGTGTCGTAGTTAATCGGGCAATTTGATTAAAGTAATTTATGCTTTACGGATTATTTTACTCAAACAGAAATTAAATGCGATTTACTTATATTGTGGAATATTGCCTTATGTTATCAAAGGCAATATTCCACAATATAAGTAAATCGCATTTAATTTCTGTTTGAGTAAAATAATCTCAACAATAGTTTCACAATATAAGTTTCCGCTTTGTTCTTGTAATATTTTCAGATTCTGCTCATGGACATTTTCTCCTCATACTAATGTATTTTCTTTTTTTTTTTGAATTAGTGCATTTTTACATTATTGGATGCACATTTTTGTATTGTATTATAATTATTGGTTCATTTATATATTGTCAATTTTTCTGTGATTTGATAGTTATCATTTGAAAAATGTTTTATTGCATATTTATTTATTTATTTATTTATTTAAAAGGATATCACATGTGGAAAACAAAGGAAGAGATATTATAAAAATCAATGGAAAGGATACTGCAAGAATTAAACTTAATAAAGTGAAAAATGAAATGGTATGAATATCTTATGAAATCTGCAAAGGAGCATTATATGAATAATTCATAGTAAATATATGTTATTTCATTAAATATTGTCAACATTATGCCTAAAATCAACAATATTAAGCACCTTATAACATATATAAGAACCAAAATAAAATTTTAAAAACTCACAAGAGATGAAACAACTAAATAAATAAGTAACTAAACCATGTGTCGACAACAATAAATATTAGATCATAAAGCAATAGACAAAACTCACAATAAAAACAGAGTAAAGAAGATTGAACAGGATTAATATCTGCTGCACTCCACTTCACCATGAAACACAAAATGGCAGATAAAGTTGATTCATTGCATGAAAAATTATGATGAAGGATAAAGAAAATGTTTAGTACTCTCATCTACCTACCACAAATTAATAAAAGGCAAAGATAAAACTACAATTTGTAGTTAAAGGAAAAATATAGTGCTGCATAATATCGTTATATATATTATATCGTTATATATATATTATTGCCGGAATGCGTTCTTTAATTGCAAGGGTTTTTTAAAGTGATATTTTCAAAAACTAATTCCTTGAAATCACATTTTTTTATTTTTCAAAATATTAGTCTGAAATTTAACCTTCTGGAATGGAAATGGTTTTGGTGCATGCTACTCCTTTATTAATTACACACAAAGACAATTTATCTTACACATACATATATATACACACGTTTGAGAAACATGACTCTTTCAAAAAAATTCAATTTTCTTCTAAGAAAGGTTAAAAAAAAACAGTAAGAGAGAGAGAGATAATTAACATAATATTCAACTAAATTCATTTACAAACTCAGGTCAGTATGCAGGTGTTCTGCCATTCATTCTGAAAACTATTCTCCTCTGCACGCACAGTAACCCGTCTAACAAAAATTAAAAACAAACAGTTTTTTTAAAAATCACTCACTTCAATCTTTTAATACTACGTAATGGACTTTTCCATTTCTGCTGACCTGAAAGCAAAAAAATAAAATAAAATAAAATGAACAAAAAAACGAACAAAACTTGAACAGGGTGGTGGGGAGGCGTGAAAAAAAAAAAAATCGTGACGCTCAACCCACCAAGCGATCCCAGCCTCCCACGCGGACATTGTTACTGGAGTTAGCAAGAAAAGGCAGAAAAAGAATCAGAACTGAATCCAAATTCTTATTTCTGTTTCGTTTGACTGTTTTCCTTTTATATTCTCCTTGATTTTGTTTCACGGTTGTCTAAACTCTAAGCTCGTCATACGCCCAAGAGTTGCTCTAACCTTAGAGGTGGAGGAGTTTTATTATTTTTAAGCTCAGTTTTATACTTTTATTTTTTTCTTTTCTTTTCTTATATTGATGGGGAGGTGTAAAAATTTTTCGAATAGCGTAGTCATTTTTTATGGCCGGAATAAAAAAGAAAATACGACCTTAAAGGCTTATAGAAGACGAATAAAAAGGGAAAAACTTTGTTGGGTGTTTTTAACGGGTAGATGGTGCTAACTATGTGGATAATTCAAATATTTTTTATTTATTATATTTTTTTTTTTTTTCAGAACAGTAAAATATTTTTATTTGAAACTGTGAAAAGAGAGAAAAGACGTATAGCGAAGAGATTTAGTGGGAAAATATTCTTAATTTTTTAAGGAAATGTGTTGAAGGGATTTCGAATGAAAATTTGTCGAAATTTGTAGTGTAAATAATAATAATACTTGACGTAAGTATTAAGCGTTAACTTATATTGATTTCAGAAACATAAAACTTAAAAGCCTTCTTTTTTTTTTTGATAAGTGAATGAACTTTTACTGTATGCTGAATTTCTTCTCGTTTAAACAATATTTAGAATCTGTGTATCTTCCGTAATGCCAACAACATGCCAGAATATATGCTAATGCGCCATTTATTTCAACCCTGGCCGTGTAAAGAGTTTTTATTGCAAACCCTGTCAACTATTGTGACTTGCTATTTATTAAATGTGATTCTTTTTTTTTTTAATATTATTTAATCATCATCACGCACAACATCTTAATTTTGAATTTTTTTAATCGAAAATATTTTTTATTAAGTTATAACTTACATTTTTTGCTGACGCTGAGACGAAATTTACCGTTTGGCGATGCCGAAAAAACAGCAATTAAATTGTTTGAAGGCTATGGAATGATACATAAGGAGAGATTTTTTTCCGAGCTGCCGACTACAAACATTTCACAGTACATCACAAATATGATTTTGTTGACCCTAACACTGGATGTCATGCTCAATCTGTTCAGAGATTATTTGGCATCGCAAAATGACATAATAAAAGACAGAGTGGGACTGTTCGTCGTTATTTATGATCCTAGCTCATAGAATTCATGGGGCGACGCGACATCTTTATTTAAAAAATGCAATGTTTACTGCAATGCCATTTTACAATTTCATGCCAGCAGTTTAATTTTATTATTTTATTGTTTGTATAATATTTATTTATTATTATTATTATTTTAAGCATATAGTTGAACTTATTTAATAAAATAGTTCGTGAAAGTATGTAATTTTTAAATGTTATAATTTTTAGATTATCAATTTCGCACCAAATATATATTAATTTCTTTCAGATATTTCATTTGGCGCCAACTATTACGCTTGGCAACACTTGTGTTGGTATAACAGGAAAGTACCAGAATGACTTATATATACTGCATTCATTGAACAATTTTATTTACGTTGCTTTAAAACGAAACAATTAACTAAAATTAATTAAATAATTAAACAATAGGCAAATTTCTCTATATGTAGCACAGGAGTTGCTAAAATCTTATAGTACAGATTTTTATTATTTTTAATTTCAATTTCATACTTGATTTTTTTTTTCGTGCTTTAATGATAAGGTGCTAAAGTTTTTCGAATAGCGTAGTTATTTTTAATGTCTGGAATAAAAAGAAAATACGACGTTTAAGTTCCTATTTTCTTTTTTAAGGGGGCCAGGAAGATTTGAAATGACGAAAATTGAATTAAGTTTAATCGTGAATTGAGAAGCCTGTAATCAATTTAAACAGTTCACTTCTTCTTGAATTCATTTATTTATGTGTTTCATAGAAATAAAATAGATCTGTTGAATTATAAAATGCAATAACAAAAGTTTTAACATTGAATAACAAAATTAATCTTTCAAAACTAATTTTGCTACGATTTTGAAATCCAGGTTCCATATTTTTCAGTCGTCTTTTCTTCTTTTATGCAGCTGCTTATTAATTTGTCTCTCAATTATATCTGAAAGAAAAAAAACCTTTAAAAAATCACAATAAAAATTTCAAAATACATAAAAATTGATAACATTTTTGTTATAACTTAAAATAAAATAAGAGCCATATAGTTTTTGTTTATATTTTGAATTCTTAATCTCTCTTTTACCTCCATTTTTTATGCATTTCATATTGATTTATTTTTATTTATTTATTTATTTTTTCCATTATTTTTTCATAATTTTCCTTATTTTATGCGTTCTAAATAATTCTCTTCTATGATTGGCTGATGCCTTTCTGTTTTCCTATTGGCTGATGACTTCTGCTTTCCTATTAGCTGTTCCCTTAACTTGTCCTTCTTTACCTCCCATTTTCCTTCAGTCTTGCTCCTGCACTCAAAGTGGTTGCACGTCTTCTTTGCGCCTGACGAAGAAAGATAAAGTTCTTTCGAAAGGCTTTACGCATTCCTCATTTTATGGTGTAATTAAGAAGTTTTTTATGCTTTTATATTTAAAAAAAGTTTGTTTTTGCAGGTATAGTTTGTAGAGAATTTAATTTCTTTTATTTGAAATAAAAGAAACATGCAAATCTGCTAACTTGTTCAAAAGTTATCGTGGCGAAACTGTTGTAAAACAACGTTTCTAAATCATTCAGTTTAAAGTTTTGCCTTAGCAGGTATCACCAGTCTGCGCTCTGCACTTTTACGGACCCGCACGACCATGATTTTAGGAATAATAATAATAATTATTATTAAAAAAAATAATAATAATTAAAAATTATTTTTTTCGTCATTTTAAACCATTTTGATAATTTTAAGAAAAGCTTACAGAAAACGAATATAAAAGGAAAACTTTGTTGAGTGCTTTTAACGAGTGGTGCTAATCGTGGTGTGATGGAGTAAATATATATAGGCAAGGAAATGTTTTAGACAAAAATAAATTTGAAAAATTTAACGTAAATAATAATAAATAACTAATATTAATTTCAGAAAAAAATTAATATTATTTTTGAGAAAAAATAAAAAAAATAATAACAAACACTACCACAGCTTGCTGAATTTCTAGATTTTAAAGGATTTTTTTTTTTTTTACTTTATTATTATTATTATTGATTTAATAATTTATAATTTCGGGCAAGCAGAGATTGAAAAGTTTATTATATAGTACTAAAAATTTGAAATGAGTAATTTATAAAACCTTTTAGTTTTCAGTTTTTGTTAGATGCGTTAGTGTGCATGTAGAGGAGAATACTTTTGAGTGATACCATTAATAAATATTTTTAACTTTTTAATTATCTATCTAATACTTATGATGTACATACTTACATACATCATAACATATACCTACTTTCATACAATTATTTGGTATGCTTATTACGTACAACTTCAAAATTCAAGCAAGAAAAGACGGAAAGTCTCATACATAGTATTAAAAAAATTTAAATGGGAGATATTTAAAAACTTTTTGTTTTTAGTTTTGGTTACATAGGTTAATGAGCATTCACAGGCGAATAATTTTGTGTGTTCATATTAATAAATATTTTTAATTTTTTAGTTATCTTACCTAATAATTTTTATCTCCATATTTACATACAGCATAACTTACGTACTCTCATACAACCATCTGAAATTCATACATTTATATGACATACTTACGTACTGCATAAAAATTTAGGTAAGCAGAGATGGAACAGCCGCATAGATATTGATGAAATATTGAAGTGGGTGATTTTCAAAACTGTTTGTTTTTATTTTTTGTTACACGGTTACTGTAACCGCAGAGAAGAAAACTTTTAAAATGAATGACAAAACATTTTCTTACCAACCTGAGTTCGAAAATGAATTTAGCGGAAAATTATGTTAATTACTTCGGTGTCATTTTTTTTTAAACCATTTTTTAGAAGAAAAAAAATAGTCGTGTTTCAAATAACTCACAACAATATCAATGGTTTTATGGTGGTCAAATATCAAAGCTAATTTATCTCTGTGTGTAATTAATAATAAAAAAAAGTAATCGAGTGCGTTTTCAATTCAAAAGGTTAACGTTTGGACGACGAATGTAGAAAAAAATAAGAAACAAGAAATAAAAGTAATGCAACAAGCATATATTATGAAACACTTTCCAACACATACAAAATACAGTAATGTAAATTCACTGTTTAATAAGATGAAAGAAGATTTGTAATTAAACAACTGAGAAAACGCATTAAGCATTTGAAAACCATAATTCATCAATTAGCGTCCTTAGCCGGTAAAGTACTCGAATACTTTTGTGCATCTTTGTACATGATCTGTATATAGACAACATAGTGTACTAAAATTTTGCTAATACTGTCTTCAGAAAATTCCATCAATAAACGGAAATGCATACAATTAAATTTGTACTTCCCTGTATATTATGTACAGTTTTTTATAAACACCTCATATTGAACTAAAATTTAATTCAGGAAAAATGCGCATAACACAACTGAAAACTTACTTTCAGAAATTAACATTCATAGATCGCAATGTATCTAGTTCTTTGCGTAGCTCTGTGTATGACTTTATTTATATTCTACAAATACCTCTTATTATACTAAATATAGTTCAGCTGCAAAATGCATAACTCAATTGAAAAATTCTTAAGTAATTCAGGCCCATAAGCAATACTACTTACGAATTCTTTCGGGTAATCCTGTATATGCCCAACAAACATAGAGCTATCGGGAAGCAATCGGCCGACTGCCGCTTGCTGTTTCTGGCGGTAACGGCACGATACCATGTTGTGTCCGGTTCCAGCACTTTTGTGGTCCCCCGAGCGATAGTCGGTCCGATGGTCGGCACCAAGTCGGGCCGGTGCCGGCAATATCGGCAAAACTGCCGGCAAGATATTATGCCGAAGTCACGCCAACAGCTATCTATGCGAATATCCATTTTAAGTCTAAAAGATGTAGAAAATAATTTCATCAATTATTTTTGAATTAATTATTATTATTATTTTTTTTTTTTTGCGAAATTTTAAATTTTGTTTAATATTCCGCTAAATTTTTGAAATTTTGGAATTGTTAATTTTTTTTAAACAATTTGTTTTGTTTTAAGAAAATTCGAAATTTTAAATTTTGCTTGAACATCCACTATGTTCTTGAGACATTTCTGCATTTTAAAGTTCTTTTAAATATTTTTGAAAATTTAAAATTTATTTACATTTCTGCTAAATTTTTAAAATTTTGGAATTTTGAATTTTATTTAGATAATTTTATCTAAATAATTTTTAAACAGCTCTTATTTTTAAATATTAACTTTCCTCTTTAATTCTCGCTAATAAATAGTGCTGCTATCTCATTCATAATTTATTAAACTTTCTTCTATTGAAGTAATTTTTATTTTATCATCCAAAATTTAAATTATAGAATGTAATGTTTTAGATGCCCTATTGCTTGCCGATTTCCACACTAGAAAGCGCTGTTACAATTGTCTGAAAAGCAGTTCTTGAATATTTTTAATTTGATTAAAAGCATACCTTCCGTTTGTGATTATTTTAATATTAAATTTAATGGTGCTGCCATGTATGTTCTTATTTATAAAGTGTTTTGATAAAGGATAAGGATTTAGTAATTCTAAATTAATTATTTGTATTTATTAATTAAAGGATAAAGTGTTTTTTTTTTTTTTAAATATTAAACGAAATTCCTTTCTACGATCACACTGACCCACTTGTTTCAGATCCTATCACCAGCTTAAATACACAAATAATTCAATACCCAAACGTGGATTACAAAGCAAACGCATATTCACTAATAAATCTAACACGTTTAAGCAAGGCACGGTTTAGTATTTTAATAAGGCAAGTATTTAATAGGCAAGTATTTTAATAAGAAAATAATCAAGTTAAGCATGCTGAATGTGTCCATCATCTGTGTACATGCAAAAAGCTTAATGTATTGCTGCCAATGGCGGTCACATTGAACATACTTAACATTCTTATTAAAATAAACTGAATCCTGCTTACATGTATCAGTTTTATTAGTAAATACCTGCCTTCTTTATAATATTACACTCCTGTATGCAATTAGTGACGTTGTAACAGCCATGTCGCTGTTATTGACAGTGAACAATGCCAGCTAGTAGGAAATGAACACAAGATGCATAAAATGAAAGTCACTTTTATTAAAATCTTAAAAAGGACAGGGTTTTTGAGAAAAACTCTACAAACTTTCTTCAGGCCAGAAAGAAATCAGTTCGCACAAAACTTCGCTCAGAAAAATAAAGCTTCAAATATCAATTAGAGATAACTCAAAATGTCACTTACAAGTTTGGACGAAATACCTTCAACAAAATTGAATGTCCACTATACAAGTTAGTCAAACTCCGACGTCAAGATGTCAGCCTAAGATAATACTGAAAGCGGCACTTCGTGAGCACCAAAACGTCTTTATTTCAATTAACACAAAATAATGTAATTTACGCTTACCAACAGACACCCTTCATTCTCAGCTGCGGATAGTTGATTTCACTAGTCGGATCTAAGAGCACCTCACTGGGAGAAGAACTTGATCCAAAATTCCACTTTCCCATCGCATGCCAGTGCTTAAATACTGCCACATCGATTGATCAGATGTAGAAATTTTTATACATATCGATACGAAGAGTGAAATCACAAGTTCCGAGGTTTTCACACTCATTCATTGAAAGTTAGAGAAAGATAGCCTTGATAACTTTTACGCACATTAACAATTATTGGACAAAAAGTACGTTCACAATTAAAACTTCGCCTACTCTTATAATCAGAGTAGTCGGCACATCATAAAGTATTTACGCTGGTGACAGGATATAAAAAAATTACAGTTCAGAGCTTCCAATAAAATTACTTTTACATGCAACACATTATTTCATGCTAAATCGTGAACGCTCTAAAATATTGTAATTGACATTTTTCTCTCGTACTGTTTTGAAGTAGGAAAGTTAACTCCGCTGTTTTCCCCTAGGTAGCGCTGTAAGCGATCTTATCGTGTGGCGCATATTCACTTTGACACTAAACACTACGTACTACGTTATAGGTGTCGGCGTTTTCAAGTTAAGATGCTACTTCACTCAGGCGAAAACACCCGCTTGCTCATGTTAATCCTATGAGGGAAATATTTTACGATATCTCGTTCGCATTTCAATATTTTTAAATGATTTTTTTAGCATTGGATAGCTGCGGTCAATCTCTATGCACGCTGCTTTGTACTTTTTCGATTTTGATTACCAGATTTTTTATTAAGATACACTTTCACTTTTGGAATCGGTTTCGAAAGTAAAAGTAGCCTCAATAAAAAAAAAAAAACTGCTACAAAAATTTACAAAAATAAAAAGAGCCACCATAGAGATCGACCTCAGCTATACAATGCAAAAAAATCAAATCATTTAAAAATATTGAAATGCAAACGAGATATCGTAAAATATTTCCCCCATAGGATTAATATTAGCGAGCGGGTGTTTTTGCCTGAGTTAAGTAGCCTCTTAATGGCGGTGGACAGGATTTCAAATGGCACTCTTTATACATAATCCCATACATAATTTCTTACAATCATCTTACATACATACTACATTTCTCGAATATACTTACATACATCCTGCGACACATACACTTCACATCTAGAAAAAGAAAATACAATACATAGTATTAAAAGATCGAAGTGAATGATTTTAAAACTGTTTATTTGTAAATTTTGTTTGGCGTGTTACTGTGTAATTCTGAGAAGAATACTTTTCGAATGAATGAACAAGAACATCTGCATGCTAACCCGAGTTTGTAAATGAATCTAGTTGAAGATTATGTTAATTAACTCTCTTTCTTAGAACAAAATTAAAAATTTCTGAAAGAGACATACTTCTAAAGCATGAATATTTTTAAGGATAAAATATCTGTGCGTGTAATTAATGAAAGAATAGCATGCAGCAAACCATTTTCTTTCTTAAAGGTTAAGTTTCGAAACACGAATGTTGAACTATATAAAAGATGTAAATTCAAAGAATTATTTCTTGAAATTATCGATCTAAGAAAATTTTGCAGGTCAAGAGATCATTCCAGCCTACTAGATTGACATATACACACACATGTATACAGAGAGAGAGAGAGTTCAAGGAACTTAAGTTACATGTACCATTGTAAAGCAATTCAGAATTCTGGATGTATAAGAAAATCTAAAAGGTAGGTTCATAATAATAGGTTCATAAATTTTTGTTATTTTAAATTTGTGTTTGAATCAACGTTTTTTTTTTCTTTTTGTTACCTTTACTCGTACCACAGATTTTAATCGATATGTGTGAAATGCGCATTATTTCAAGTAGCTTTTATTACACAATGTAAGAAGCTACCTGTTGCAGCCGTCTGGGAAGGAAACAACCCCCAAAAAATTCGGTATATTTTCACCGATCGTGACCCCCAGACTCCAAAAAATCCTTTGTTCAAATGTTGATATATATATAAAGTTTTAAAACATTTCTGAAAAAAAAAATGGGTAGTGTGTTGCACTTACCGTAATTTCCGGCATCTAATCCGCGGATCAAACACTGTAAAAAATAACGGCGAAAATTACGGCTTAAAACGCTGTAATTATTTTACGAAAAGGAAAAAAGACAGTTTACAGCTTTTTTTACTGTGGTTTCTAAGCGCCACCTACTGATCAAATCGCGAAAGATTCAAAGCTGAAATTTTGAATCAAAGAGTCGAATTCGCTACAATTTAATCTGTCTATGTGTCTACACTGTAAAAATGGAAAGAAAACGAGAAAAATCGCTACAGAAAACAGAAAACATTGTAAATATTTCACTAGTATTCAAAAAACATGGATTACACCAAATGTGTTAATTTTAAGAGCTTCTAACGCCAGCTAACGCGGAAGACCGGTTTTTGACAACATTCCGAGTGAGATGAGATACAGAGTATTTCGTGCCCGCCATTGCATGCGTCAGCATTTTCATGACGTTTACTTTTGTAATTTGCTATTTCTTTTCAATATGGATACACGGATTTCACAAACATTTAAAGACCGAGGGTATGTTTTTATCTTTATATTTACTTATATTATTGTTTTAATAACGTTACATAATTTCTGTTGCATATTTGTAAGATACAAACCACTTTCTGCGGCGTGTATCATCGACAATAACTTTCGAGTCAATTGCCTAGATTAAGTACTCAGTTTTAAATTGTAACAAGGGTGAATTTGCTTATTTTGGCTTTTATCTAGTTTACATTATCTCTCAGTGTTTCCCCACAGGGCTTTGTTATTATTTATAAAAAAAAAAAGTTTGCTAAGTGAAAGGAAACTTTATGCATTCTAATAAAAGAAAAAAACGACCCTGATCTTTATTTCGTTATCATTATCATTGTTGTTTTCAAAATTTCAATTTATTCATTTGTACTTAGTAAGCTAACTCATGTATATATTTTTAATTCTGTAATAATTTTAATTTCACTTTCTGAGCCTGTTTGAATAGTTTTATTTATACACTATATAATTGAAGTTCACTAAATTTTCATTGCAGTCAGAGCCGAGTTCTAGTCAATAATTTTCAGATTTTATACATGCATGTTTTTTTTTATGTGCATTTAGTTTTAATAATCTTATAAGTAATTTTGAAGTAATTAAATCTGCGTAATTTAGATACATTATTTTATTAAATAATAATAAAAAAAAATCCCACTGGTTTGTTTATTCTGATCGTTTATTGATCGTATGTTTATTATCTTTTAATTTTGTCATTATCTAATATTTAAGCTTTTTTACTGTAACTCGCGTTTGTAGATAGAAATGAGATTATTTTGATTATTTGATCTCAATATATATTCTACAATTTATTAAATAAATTTATAATATTAAATTAGAAACAAAGCTCTGTGAAAAAATACTGGGTGATAGGAAAACTATTTGAAAACTAAGTAACAGGCAAAATATTCCTTTGTATTAATGTAAAGAAAAATGCTTTATCTCTAGACAAATGACTCGAAAAAAAATTGTTCCGGTGATATACGTTAGAAAAAAAAAAAAAAAAAAAAAAAAAAAAAAAAAAAAAAAAAAAAAAAACATGAAGTTTGCATCTTACGTATGTATAAAATAATTGATTATATCATAATGTTATTAAAACAATAAGCAATGGGTATGAGTAAATATAAAGATAATATTTAGTGCACTTGGTCTTTAAAATATGTCCAAATATCAAATAAGAAAAATTTTAAACAAGTAAACAATATAGGGGTTGGGGTAGAAATACAAAATATATATTGGGCCATTTTCAAAATTCGATTACATATGCTGTCCCAGTGGAAAAAGAAGGAAATTCAAACATGTATTAATATTTAAAGTTTAATATGCATTATATAAAGAAGACTATATTAAATATTTCTAGCATTAAAAATTAAAAAAAATAAATAAAACTTGTTGAGCTATAAATAGTATAAATGAATTAGTGTCAAATCCGTTACCAAATGTCAAGTCAATTACCGCACATTTTTTAAATGTATTTTAATATTAATATCATTTTTTTTCACCATTCTATTGTTATTTTTCTTTCAACTAAGAAATAGAGATATGATTTTCTTAAAATTCAACAATTTCCATAAATATATACTGTTATTATTAGAAAAAGGTTTGTATAAATATCTATGTGGTCAAAATTTGTGGTTATAAATGTTTCTCATTTCAATTTAATTTAAGAATCATATCCTGAAATTTAGGGACTTAAGTCACCTCAAAGTAAGTTGATTTTTGAAACTTTAAAAAAATTTAAAAGGTGACTATTTTTAGTAATTTTGTAAGGTAACGGACTTGACATGTACCGGATTTGACACTAATCCATTTATACTGATTTATATCTCAACAATTTTTATTGATTTTTTAAATTTTTAATGGTAGATATATTTAATATAGTCTTCTTTATATAATGCACATCTCAAATTAAACATTAAATATTAATATATGTTTGAATTTTCTTCTTTTTCCTCTGGGACAGCATATGTAATCAAATTTTGAAAATGGCCCATTTTCAAAATAATAATAATAATAATAATAATAATAATAACATGTTTGACTACCACTATTTCCGCATGGAATTTTTATCTTATTTAATTGCAGATCATTGGCGACTCGTGACTGGCTTTATTTGGGGCACTAAATGCATGGCTGCTAAATTTATTCTTTTCTTACAACTATTATTAAAAAAGTAATATTTTATATCATTTACTGTCAGAAAGTTCTGTCATTAAACAAAGTCAAAGTCAAACCGGGCGGGGGAAACTAAGAACCTACAACTGCCATTAAATAAGGAAAAGATATCTTGTAAAAAATGGTATGAAAATAATGTGTTTCAGGCAGGCATTTAGAGCTCCAAAAAACGAATCGCTACTGAAAGCAATACAATTTACAGCAAAATTCCGCAGCTTTACTCTAAAATGTACAAATGTGCTGTAAAAAATTAAAAATAATAATAATAATAATAAAAAGCAAAAAATAATGAAAATCTACAAAGGTTCTGTAAAACCTAAAAAACAAAATTGTTAAATTAACAGCAAAAAATTCTGAAAATTACAAAAGTTCTGTAAAACTTAAAAAAAAAAAAAGAAATTGCTGTTAAATTAACAGCAAAAAATGGTGAAAATCTACAAAAATTTTGTAAAATCTAAACAACCAAACAGCTGTTAAATTAACAGCAGAAAATGCTGAAAATCTACAAAAGTTTTGTAAAATCTAAAAACAAAATTACTGTTAAATTAACAGCAAAAAATGCTGAAATTCTACAAAAGTGCTGTGAAATCGAAAAAAACAAAAGTGCTGTAAAATTAACAGCAAAAAACGCTGAAAATCTACAAAAGTGCTGTTAAATCGAAAAAAACAAAATTGCTGTAATTTTACAGCAAAATCTGCTGGCACCCATATTGCCAGCATTTTTTGCTGTAAAATTACTGTGGTTTTTTTTACAGTGAACAATCATTTCTCGACCCAGAAATTTATTTTATAAAATCTAACTTACTAGATCGCTGTAAATATTTGATTTCAATTATTAAATAAAATTTCTGTGTCGAAAAAAGATTTTTTGATCCGCGGATTATAGGCTGGAAATTACGGTACTTAATTTATTCATCATACGTTACTCTATATAAAGGCACCATTTGAAATATACTTAAACCATCTTAAATTAATATGCTAATACTTATTAAATAACTTAATATCTACATTATCATACTTTTTTTATTTTATTTATTTATCATATATATATATATTATTATCATTAAGTTGCCTACGATTCAGAAAAGAATTCTGAAATCACAGAAACCAATATATTTTCAAGATTGAAAAAAACATTTATAAAAAACAAAGTGTTAAATGGTATTGCCACTGATTTGTGAAAATGTTTCCCAGTAGTTTATAGAGTGTATTAATCAGTTTTCTCAAGCCGGAATATAGGTTTATAAGATGCTGTCAATTCTCATTTAATCATTTTCAGCTGCATAATTGAATTTATGGATTCAAGAATAACAAAATAACATTAATTTTAATATTAATGTTAATGCTGTCCAGTTACCATGTTTGTTGAACATTAAAATGTTGATTTGAGAATTGATAGAATCTGAAAAGCCTATGTTCCGAGTTTAGAAAACTGATTCATACACTGTAAAAACTACTCGGAAACCTTTCTGAAAATCAGTAGCAACAAAAGAAGCTTTGTTTTTATAAATGCTTCTTTAAATATCGAAAATATATTGATTTCTGAGGTTTCTAAAGATAAAGAATGGTTATATAAAAATATAATAAATTATAACACCTTGTAATGATATATTTCTTTCAAATGCTAATAGGTGTAAATTAACAACATAATTACAGTAAAATAACTTTTATTAGATTGTTGACATGTTTCGGCTCACTCCGAGCCATTAAAAAAAATAATAACAAGTTGGAAATTGTACGTCAAACGTGACACACGAGGTGCGTTCGTACTATAGCTAGTTATATAAATATTCAGATCTTGATGATTTTTAATTCTGTGAAATGAATTATATCGTCTGAAGATTAACTTCTGTGTAATAAAATTAGTCGTTGGGGGCCACCGTAATACTTACCCATCATGGATATGAATAATGTAAAATATTAAAATAAAAATGTGTAAACTACTTATAAAATGCATTGCAATTCAAATAAAATCGTGGCTTGATGACGTCACAAACTTTAAAGGCTCGATTACTGAATTGCTTGAAAGAGGTTTTTCCTTATAACTCCAAAAATAATAATTCTATTAACTAGCGGTTTATTGCATCTGATTAAGCGTCAAATTTCCAATTAAAATATATCTTTGAAGTGAAATTTGGATGAAATACAGGGTCATGAAAAATCGAAGAGTGTGGAAAATAGGATTCCAAATATCTCGGCAACTCATTATCCGATCGACTTCATGCTTTATTCAAAATTTATGTTTTTTTATTGTCTTTTATATTCATTTCTTAAAATAAACAATTTCAAAAATTTTATATACCTTTCATCAGAACGAATATTTCGAGAGTCCGAAAAAAATTGTTCCGGTTAATCGAGGTTATTGAAATGAAATAGGCTTCTTCCCATTATTACATAATAAATACATACCAAATTGCAAGTCTCTATCTCAATTTTTTCGGGAGATAGAGCGTTTACACACACACACACACAGACACACAGACACACAGACGGACGGCAGAATTTTTTTTCTAAAAATATGTTTTTCGGAATCTCCAGTGTCTGAAACGTGTAAATCCGTCAAAAAAAATTTTTCGATTTTCAAAACGATTACAAGACTTACCCTATACTACGTATGATGGGTAAGTAATAAGTATCTAGTTCGCTTGACGATTAAACCTCGGAAGCTCCTATAACAAGAAAGCACCGATTTTTTTTAAAAATAATTCAAACTTCTTAATAAATATTTTTATTAATATCTTCTAAAGTTTTGATTCGATTTTCATAAAATTTGAAATGTCTCGACAAAATTCTGCAAAGATTATATATATTAAATTTCAAATCATTTGGTTGAGTAGTTTTTGCGCTGTTATATGCGGACAGACGGACGCACGGACGGACAGACAGACGGACGGACGGACCAGACGACGACTATAGTTGCTACGTATTTATATAATTACGAACGTACCTAAAAAAAAAAGAGAATATTCTATAATTGCACGGTCTTTGAAGTTATTATTTGAAATGCTATCATTTAAATAAATGTAATTTTTAAAAAGTACATGAAAATTAAATGATAGCATTTTAAATAATAACTTCAAAGACCGTGCAATTACAGAATATTCAAATTTGTTTTGGAAGAAGGCTCTGAGTGAGCCGAAACATTTCGACAATCTAATAAAAGTTATTTTACTGTACATTATGTTGTTAATTTACACTTTTTAGCATTTAAAATAAATATAAAGAATGCTTTATGAAATTGCGAGTAATTCAGGGAAGGTTATTGCATATTTGCGTCCGTTGTTATATTATATTTTTCTGGATTAGGAAACATTTGTACATATTTTACAGTGTAGATAATATTTATTTTTTCACTTTATTTGGGAGCGACAATTCAATGCCTATCTATACTCAGCTCTTTTAATTTAATAGATTCATGGTATTGTTAGACTCAAATTCTCTCTTTTGAAAATAGGTCGGGATTTACTTGAAGATGATATACCCTATTAGACTAAAAATATGTTAGATATTTTATGTTTAAATAACAATACTTTATTCTATCTAACGATTCACATCTTAAAATATTTTGTTATAAAAATTATTTCTTTAAAATATCTTTCATAAATCTTCCCAAAATCATTTTTAATTACAACAAATAACGTTCAAAAATATTTATTTGTATGTAAAATTACTATGTAGAAGCATTTGTTGTTTCAGATTCTGTGACTCGTTTATGTGAAACAAATGTAATTTTCAGTCGGATTTTGTTTTCAATAATTGGATTTTCTTGTCCTATAGAAAAAAAAAACTGTGTTATGTTATATAACAGGATTTTTCAGGAATTTCGAGAATTTCGGAAGGAACTGGAAATATTTAGCTTTAGTATCCTGGAGAGAGTTTTGGATTAACCTTAGGTCATCTTCAGAATGAATACACAAAAATATGAGAAGTACTTTTTTTATACGAAGTTCTTTGAGATATTTCAAGGTCTTGTATTAAAGAAGAAAAATGAAAGTAAAAATAGTTTCTTTAAAACATCTTTTACAAAACTTCCCAAAATCATTTTCAATTACCACAAATAACATTCAAAAATATTTATAAAATTACTATGTAGAAGCATTTGTTGTTTCAGATTCTGTGACTCGTTTATGTGAAATAAAAGTAATTTTCAGTCGTATTTTGTTTTCATTAATTGTATTTTCTTGTCCTACAGAAAAAAAAAATGGTGTTCTGTTAGATAACAGAATTTTTCTGGTATTTCGAGAATTTCGGAAGGAACTGAAAATATTTATCTTTAGGATCCTAGAGAGAGTTTTGGATTAACCTTAGATCATTTTCAGAATGAATACACAAAAAAAAATATGGGAAATACTTTTCTTCATTCGGAGTTCTTTGAGATATTTCAAGGTCTTGTATTAAAGAAGAAAAATAAAAGAAAAAATAGTTTATTTAATAAACACTTTTTTATAATCATCTAATATTTAGTTTAAAAATCATGCCTAATTTCATGACTGTAATTCATATAGTTTCAAAAAAGTTTCGTTGCAACACAGTATCTTGGCATTGGCCCAGATTATGGAAAATTCACTGCATTGATTTACGATTGATTAAAAGAAGGAACTAGTGGATTTTTTAAAATATATGTATAATATTTGCTCTATTTATTTTTTAAGATATTTCAACAGGAAAGAAGAAAAAGCATTTTTTAAACTATCTATTTAGGATTTTTAAATTATTTTCTCAACGTAAAATAAAAATCTAATTAATATTAAACTACTAAGTCATAAAAGATAATTTTCTTTTTAAAATTTTTACACACCTAACTTTTTATTTATATTTTCTATATTTTAGCGTCTAAAATATTTCGTTGTTGCAGTGCATATTTTTTCCTTCAGCATGTTTTTCGAGAGTGGGTTCACATAATTAACTCCATTGTTTTTGTAGCTCATAAAATTTTGTAACGCTAAAGAATAGTTGGAGATTTATCACCTGTGGTCGGTTAATGGAAAAATGCTTTAAAATTCAGTTATTAAATTGTTATTAAATTGTAAAATTATTAAAATGTTGTAGTGTCATCAAAACACGCCATTTCATATAATTTTTATAATTCTAGCCTATCAGAAGGTAAGTAAAAAATCGATTACAAAATTTCTTCTTTACATACACAA
This sequence comes from Maratus michaelseni, assembly GCA_963931845.1. Classification (NCBI taxonomy): domain Eukaryota; kingdom Metazoa; phylum Arthropoda; class Arachnida; order Araneae; family Salticidae; genus Maratus; species Maratus michaelseni. The sequence continues at coordinate 177,703,544 of OZ007596.1, read as the reverse complement.
ACGAAGTTAAGTTAAATAAAAGAGTAATAAAAGTACATGTCAAACATTTCTACTAAAAGCATATTTGGTTATCAATGAAGTTACAGAATTTTTTTCTGAAAATTTTTAATCTTCTCGCTCACGAATTGAGAAAAATATTAGAAAAAAATCGTTATGTGCACTGATTTATTGAAAATTGTATTCTACACTGTGTAGAATAAAATGTTCAACACTTTTCCTCGCGAATTATGAAAAAATAAAAGACAAAAATCGATATGTAAAAAGATAAACTGAAAATGTTATTCTTGTTTGTGTAAAATAAAATGTTTAATCATCTCGCTCGCGAATTATGAAAAAATAAAAGAAAAACATCGTTATGTGTTTTGATATACTGGAGATTGTATTCTAAATTGTGTAGAATAAAATGTTTAACATTCTCGCTCACGAATAATGAAAAAATAAAATAAAAAAGAAGTTATTTGTATTGATAAACTGAAAAATGTGTTCTAGATTGTATAGAATAAAATGTCTAACACTCACGACTTATGAAAAAATAACTTTAAAAAATCGTTCTGTGTATTGATATACTGGATATAGTTTTCTATATTGTGTAATATAAAATGTTTAATACTTTCGTTCACGAATTATGAAAAAATAAAATGAAATCGTTATGTGTATTGATATACTGGAAGTTTTGTTCTAGATTCTGTAGAAGGAAATGCTTAATTCCTTCCATTTTGAATTATCAAAAGATGAAATAAAATAAAATCGTTATGTGTAGTGATATACTTAAAATTGTGTTCTATATTGTATGTACAATAGAATGCTTAATAATCTCGCTCACGAATTATGAAAAAAATGGTATGTGTATCGCAGTAATATTCTATAAATTGTGTAGAATAAAATATTTAACACTCTCGCTCTCGAATAATGAAAAAATAAAAGAAACAATGTTATTTGTATTTATAAACTAAAAAATGTATTCCAGATTGTATAGAATAAAAGGTTTAACATCCTTGCTCATGATTAAAAAAAACTTTAAAAAATCGTTATGTGTATTCATATACTGGATACTGTATTCGAGATTGTGTAATATAAAATGTTTAATCCTCTCGCTCACGAATTATGAAAAAATAAAATAAAATCGTTATGTGTATTCATATATTGGAAGTTATGTTCTAGATTCTGTAGAATGAAATGTTTAATTCCTTCGCTTATGAATAATGAAAAAAGAAAGGAAAAGAAAATTGTTATGTTTATTGATATACTTAAAATTGTGTTCTAGGTTGTGTAAAACAAAGTGTTTAATCATCTCGCTACCGATTTAGAAAAAATAAAATAAAATAATCGTTATGTGTAGTGATATACTGGAAATTGTATTCTAGATTGTGTAGAATAAAAATTTAACACTCTCGCTCACGAATAATGAAAAAATAAAATAATTTTTTTTATTTATATTTATAAACTGAAAATTGTATTCCAGATTGTATAGAATAAAATGTTTAACATTCTCGCTCACGATTTATGAAAAAATAACTAAAAAAAATCGTTATGTGTATTGATATACTGGTTATTAAATTCTAGATTGTGTAATATAAAATGTTTAATCCTCTCGTTCACGAATTATTAAAAAATAAAATAAAATCATTAAGTGTATTGATGTACTGGAAGTTATGTTCTAGACTCTGTAGAATGAAATGTTTAATTTCTTCGCTTATGATTACTGAAAAAACAAAATAAAATAAAATCGTTACGTGTATTGATATGCTTAAAATTATGTTCTAAATTGTGTAGAAAAATAAATTTTATCCCTATCGCTCATGAATTATGAAAAAATAAAATAAAATAAATCGTTATGTGTATTGATATACTGAAACTTGTATTCTAAATTGTGTAGAATAAAATATTTAAAGACTATAAATTAACAATGGTGCTATTCTAAAAATGAAAATTGTAAGTGAAAACAATTCGTATATAAAAACTTTTATTAAATATTTATGTACATTATAAACACATAAAACATATTTATGGCATTTATAATTACAATTTTGTGTCATTTAGTATTTGCAATTGAGACATTTGTATTAGGAAACTATTCCATAATTCGCTAACGCAATTTTATTCATTCGAATAATTAAATGAATAAATCATTCTTTAATTGAAGTTAAAACACAGTCTTTTAAATTTCAATTAATGATATTACTATAAGTAAATAGTTAAAGATAGGCATTATATTCGTAAAAAAGTATTTTTTATTACACCAACATTCATTTTTACTTGTTAGGCACGAGTAATTTTTTTGTTAATGCTATATCATGACGATAAATAATTAACGATTGAACAATAGAAGCATTAAAGATAATGACTTCTTTAAGTGGTGTCCTCCGGAAGTACAGAAATTTGAAATTCGTTTTGCAATTCCGAACAAGAAATATCGCCATTTTAAACAATTGCTTTTATTAATTTATAATTGAAAGATAAAGTAAAGCTATAAAATATTAAAAAAAATACCTCTTGTTTAATTAACGATCATTTATTATTAGGGTCATTCACATTTATAATTTTTTTTTTCTAAGAAATCGCGATTTAGATAAAACATTAAAAAATATATTTTTTAGATATATTCATTTGCATTCAAAGTTACTTTAAGAATGTAAGTGTCATATTTAACATAATGAGTAATACAAAATACTTTATTAATATTAATATACATGCATTCAATTTTATGAGGTAAATATATAAGAAAAGTAACATGTATTTCAAAAGAAAACATATTTTCAGTATATAATACATTTATTGTCTTCAAAAATTTTATTTAAGAAATAACTTCTTAATATTTTTCTTACAAGTGAAACACATTAAATTAAATATAAAATATAAATTCATTCTGAAATTTATAGAATGTTGCCTTTTTAAAAGCATATGAAATGAAGCAATTTCGAAACTGTATGTACACTGAAATTAATTTTCGAAAAAAAAAAAATATGAAGAATAACATAAATCGATAATAACAAAAATTATTTGTAAAAGCATCAAACATACGAATACAAAATTGCAGCTCATTACGCCAAACAGTTTTTTAGTTAGGCTTTAAAAAAAAGCAATTGTAATCTGTTTTGCAATGATTAAAAATGAAGATAACATTTTAGCATTGGACACCAAACTTCAATGCTGCATAATTTCCAAACTACTTGACTGAATGGATATCAGTAGATATCCATTTGTAGAATTATTAAGAAAAGTAAAAATGTCCACTTTGTATATGAAAAGCGAAATTGTCAGCCCGTAACTGTTTATGACAGTCACATGACTTACACTATTATAATACAGATTGAAATGAACATTAAAACAAACATTATTTGTGTGATGCATATTCATCAAAAAAGAAATAAAAATTAAAAAAAAGAGAGAGAGAAATACTCCATTCTAATTATGCCAAAAATTATGGTATAAAAATATAACTGGTACCAATCGATTAGTAACAACGCAGTATAAATGCTATACCTAAATTTTGCTTAGGGGATCGTCTACAAATAAAAATTATACCAAAGTTTAACATTTCTCAATACTAACACCTAATTTTGACATGATATTCTGATTCTTCACTAAATTTTAACTTGAAATACCAAACGAGAACTCATTCAGTGATGTAGTTTTGGAATTATGCAGGATTGAAGTTTGGAACTTCCAATGTTAAATTCATTTTTAATCGTAGCAAAACAGATTACAATGCGGACTGTTGTTGTTTTGTAAGCCTAACTAAATAACTATTTGTCGGAATGAGCTGCAATTTTGTATTCGTATATTCGTGGCTTTTAGAAACCAGTTTTTGTCATTATCGATTTCTGTTATGCTTCATATTTTTTTTTTTTTTTTCGAAAATTAATTTCAGAGTATATACAGTTTCGAAATTTGCTTCATTTCACATGCTTTCAAATCGGCACATTTTGTACATTTCAGAATGAATTTAGATTTTATATTTAATTTAACGTGTTTCAATTGTAAGAAAAGAAATAATTTCTTTAATAAAATTTTTGAAGATAATAAATATATATTGAAAATATATGTTTTCTTTTGAAATACATGTTAATTTTCTAAATATATTTACCTCATAAAATTGAATACATGTATATTTTCAAATTTCTTTATTTCTCTATCAGAATCTTCCGATTTGGCGAATAATTTAGCAAGTCGATTAAATTATGAATAAAAGTAACATGTTGCAATGCTTAGCAAACATCTAAGTGATGCCAAACTGCACTGTTAAAAGCTTGCAACAAATGTCCGTCCAGTCATTCGACCGTTTTTATTGAAAACAGTTACATAACCGTAATTTAACGCTATTCTGACCATATTATTGGCCATATGTCAATTGGTACCAGTTATATTTTTATACCATAATTTTTGACAGAATTAGCATGGCGTGTTCTCTCTGTTTTCTTTTTTGATGAATGTGCATCACACAAATAATGTTTATTTTAATTTTCGTTTCATTATTATGGTCAAAATAGAGTTAAATTACGGTTATGTAAACGTTTTTAGGTGCGTTCGTAATTATATAAATACGTAGCACCTGGTCTTCGCTTGGTCCGTCCGTCCGCATATAACAACGCAAAAACTACCCAACCGAATGGTTTGAAATTTAAGATATATTATCTTTGCAGAATTTTGTCGAGACATTTCAAATTTTATAAAAATCGAATCAAAACTTTAGGAGATATTAATAAAAATATTTATTAAGACGTTTGAATTTTTTTTTAAAAATCGGTGCTTTCTTGTTATAAGAGCTTCCAAGGTTTAATCGTCAAGCGACCGAGATACTTATTTTATTACACAGAAATTAATCTTCAGACGATACAATTCATTTCACAGAATTAAAAATCATCAAGATCTGAATATTTATATAACTAGCTATAGTACGAACCCACCTCATTTGTCACGTTTGGCGTACAATTTCCAACTTGTTTATAAAAAGGGTCGAGTGACTGGACAGTTTGCTGCAAATGTTAAACAGTGTGGTCGCCAGAGGTAACAATAATTTAACAATGATTTTTCTTGTTATGTAGTAAATCGAATCATTTACTCTCGTGATATTTTTTTAACCTGTTGAACATCATTCATTTCTGTTAAATGCGATATAATGACTATAAATAATGAATGATTAAACAAAGCTAATATTAAAGATAATAAGTTTTGCAAGAGATGTCCTCAGGGCATAAAAGAAATTTAAAATACCGTAAACAAGTATCATTAGAAATATCACTCAAGAATAATCTTGAACGTTACTTTTTTGAATTTGATAATTAAAAGATAAAGTGAAACATCAAAATAGAGAGAGAAAAAAAATCGCGAATTTAATTAACGAAATTTTATTTTCAGTGTCATTTGCTTTTAAGAAGATTTTATTTCTAAAGAACTCTATTTAGATGAAGCATCAAATTAAAAAATATTTAATATAAATTTCTTTAAAAATTTTTTATGAGTTTAAATTTTTCAAAATTAGTTTAAGTATAAAAATATGAGTTTTATTATATAATGAGTAGTATTCCGTATATTCAATTATAAACAAAAACTGAACTCAGCGGTGCTACAGTGGTAAAATAATGCGTGCACGCACTAACACGGGCTTATGTATATATACTTTATAGCGCAATTTGGCTCCCTAAAATATATTTGATTTGCTTCTGTAGGGAACACATATTCAATATAGCTGCTTTGTGCATTTAACTGTGTATTTAAATTTATATTTTTTACAATAATTATTATTGTTTTTGGTATCAATCTAGCATTTATCATCCTTTGTAAATTCAAAATGCATATTTATAACACCTTGTTCATTTTATATCTAATCTATAAGGAATCTGTACCATTATTAATTTTGATGTTAGACTTTTTTTTTTTTTTTTTGCTTAAGGTAAATATAATTTGTTAGCTATTTTTTTATTTAAAGGTATTCTATATAAATTAATTATTTGTCATCCTTAAATTAGAGATTTGGTCAAATTTTGTTGAAAAAACTTGTTTTTCGTATTTTGATTACAAAGGTATTATATATATATGAAACAAATTTTAAATTTTCGCCGTTGGCCTCATCAAAGCTATAAATCTGTTTAAATCCCATTATTCTAAATTATTTTCTTGTTCTAGTATTTAGATTGTCAAAATTCCGCCTAGCTAAAAATGCTTTATTCCAAATTCATTCTCTTAAAAAAAGGGCTCTAAGCGCTGTTCTGTTAAAATTACACACTTTTTATTTCATTAAATAAACACTTCTTAAAATTTAATTCTTTTAAATATCAATCTCCCCGCTAAAAATATTTTTAATTCTCTTGAAATAACAACCTATATCTTTTTATTTTTATTTCCCTATGTTTCTTGGAAAAAAGTATTCTTTCTCAAAAATATAAAAGCTAATCTCAGTTTCAATGTAAAATCTTTAGCTTGGCATCCTGCCCACACTCGGTAAAACCTACGTATTTTTTTCTTTCTTATTTGTTCGAAGGAATCAGATTGTTCCGAAACATTCTAGAAATATTCTTTCAGCTTTGACCTGATCTCTTCAAAATCATAGCGCCAGAAAATTTAGTTCCGTAGCGTTGATTGGTCGAAAGACTGTTTAACGGCACTGTATTCATGAGCATTAGATAATAGTTATACTCTGGTTTTTCCCGCATAGAGAGCAGATTGTTCCTGGAGCTCGATGTACATGTAACCCCGGCGCGTACTTCGCGACCGTGGAATAAATCTCCTTGGGCCTGTTAAGATCTTGTGTCTTCTTCAAGCATTGAATTTAATTCACCAAGTCTCTCCATGGTACTAAAAGTAATTATTTATGGAATTATCATTTGAAATAGTAAAGCATGGCCTCAAAGTTTTTCTGGATTCTAATAAACTGTGGATTGGAATCGACTGCCTTATTATTTCCTTCAGTACGCACACCTTGAGTTGGGATTATCGGCGCTACGACTGCAAACTCCTCGGTGAAACCTCTGGCCTTGATAGTTTGATTTACAAAAAATAAGGTGATTCACGTGAAATCGTGATATATATATATATATATAATGTGAGTACAATTTTCGATTTGCTCTGGTTTTCTTGTGTTTTGTATTGTTTTATTCTTTCAATGCATATCGGCAGTTACAGATAATTCTTGGTAATTTTGCTAGTCTGTTATATGAAATAATGCATTTTTTGTGACATGTGGTGTTCTAACGACTGATGATTAGACATCCACATGTTGTTTGGTTTTTTAAATTTCTACGTTATTTGATATTTATATTCTACTTGTTATTCTGATTTATATTTCGATAATATTTATTTTAATTTAACTTGCTTCAAATGTCGTTAAATATGTTTTTTGTTCCCTATTATATTGAAATTTCATAATTGTTTTACTCATTATGATATTTTGCAATTTTTCTGTGACAAATGTATAAAACTTTATTATATGATGTCTCTAAATTGAAGTTTCGGCCATTTATTGATTAAATATGTTAGCTTTTGATTTCAAGTTAGTTATTCCATATATTAATTAAATACATGCCATCTTTAAATTAAAGATTTGGTTGGTTGGATTTAGTAAAAGAACTTATTCTTTGTCTTTTGAATTCAAAGGTGTTTTATTATATATATATATATATATATATATATATATATATATATATATATATATATATATATATATATATATATATATATTATTTATATATGCATATATACATCTATTTTTTAACAAACAAAATATGTGTAATTTTAACATATAACAATATTTTAATATTCGTTGTTTCTAAACATTTGATTAAAGATATTCCTTTATAATGCATTTCTTTCAAGTTACATATGATAATTTAACTATAAAATCTGAATTCATCCCAAAATTTATAAAATGATATTTCACATGTATTCTTTTCCAAGTGCTATTGCTATTATTTTTAACTAGCAAGTTAATAATATTTTTAAAAGTTAAAATAAAAAGAGAATTACCAAATTTTAATTTATTTCTGCTCCTTAATAAAATACAAAGATTTTCTCTTTTAAATTTTGAATAAAATACTTTATCATCCTTTGTTATTCTAGTTTGCTTTAAGTGTTGAACATCACACGAACAATGCTTGATTTTATTTTTATGTTCTTTGCAATGTTACATTAATTTAATGATGATTTTGTTCCTTTTATGTTGTAAATAAAATCATTTGTTGTCATGATGTTTTTTAACCTGTTGAACATCAGTCATTTTTTTGTTAAATAAGATAAAATGACTATAAATAACTAATGATTTAAAAATACTAACATTAAAGATAATGACTTCTTTAAATGATGTCTTCGGGATATAAGAGGGAGTTTCAATGCGTTTTACCATTATATGTAGAAATATCATTCAAGAACCCTCTTGAACTTTACTTTTTGTTTTAAAATTAATAATTGAAGGATAATGTAAAACATTAAAAGAACGAAAAAAGTTTGTGAATCTAATTAACCATTGTTTTATATTCAGTGTCATTCGCATTTAAGAGGATTTTATTTCTAAAGAACATGATTTAGATAAAACATCAAATTATAAATAAAGTAACTTTAAATCTGTTCATAAATTCTGATAATAAATTAAGTAACTTTAAATGTGAATTATATTCTTTTCAATATTTGTTATTGGGGTTTTGATATTTGTTTTAGATAAAAAGACATTAGTGGCAGTGGACATGGATGATCTAAGAAATCATGCAGGATATCAAGAATAGAAAGAATAAGAAATGAAAGAATCAAAGAAATGATGAAAGTAAAGGGAACCATATTAGATTATCTTCAAAAGAAGCAATTAATATGGTATGGTCAGGTTAAAAGAATGCGTGATGAAAGAGTACCCAGAATCGCATTTAATTATAGAACAAATCAAACTACTTGTTGGGGGCCACCGTAATACTTACCCATCATGGATATGCATAATATAAAGTATGAAAATAAAACATGTGTAAACTATTTATAAAATGCATTGCAATTCGAATAAAATCGTGGTTTGATGGCGTCATAAACTTTAAATGGTCTATTACCGAATTGCGTAAAAGACCCATCCTTATAAGTCCAAAAATGATAATCCTAGTAACTAACAGTATACTGCGTCTGATTAAGCGTCTCATTTCCAATTGAAATATATCTTTGAATTGAAATTAGAATAAAATACAGGGTCATGAAAAATCGGAGAGTGTGAAAAACAAGATTACAAATATCTTGGCAACTAATTTTCCGATAGATTTCATTCTTTATGCAAAATTTGTTTTTTTATTGTACGGAAAAAATATGACTTCATCTTAAATAGGATGTAATCACCATGGCAAAAAAGTATCGTTACCTACACTGTAAAAAATGACCGATGTTTCTTATTTTATGAAAATATGATATAACCACGAACGAAAATATAATATAATCTTCTGAGTTATCCGAAATTTCAAATAGCATGTTACATTGTCTTTTGAATCCCCAGAAACGAATACATTTTCAAAATTTAAAGAATAATTTATAAAAACAAATTATTTTTAGCTGCCCGAATTTTTCAGAAACGTTTCCGAAGGGCTTTTATAGTGTATTAATTAGTGTCCTCAGGCTGAAATACCTGTTTTTCGAATGTTATCCATGCTCAAGTACACAGTTTCAGCCGCATACGTTAATTTATACATGAAAGAGTAAAGGAATAATCTTAATTTTAATGTTATTGTTAACGCTGTTAATTTTGCATGTTTGTCTGTTAAATTTTTTTTTGAGCATGAAAATGTTTACTTCAGAATTGATAGCATTCGAAAAACAGGTATTCCAGGCTGAGGACACTAATTTACACACTATAAAAACCCTTCGGAAACGTTTCTGAAAAATTCGGGCAGCTAAAAATAATTTGTTTTTATAAATTATTCTTTAAATTTTGAAAATGTATTCGTTTCTGGGGATTCAAAAGACAATGTAACCTGCTATTTGAAATTTCGGATAACTCAGAAGATTATATTATATTTTCGTTCGTGGTTATAGCATATTTTCATAAAATGAGAAACATCGGTCATTTTTTACAGTGTATCATGTGATATCATTGAATTAATTACGTACGATAGGATTTAATAGAATGATACATCTCGGTCGCTTGACTTTTAATCATCGGAAATCTGCTATAACAAAGAAGTACCCAAGTAGAAGTATTGAATCTGTCCCTGTCTGTAAAATTATATCTTCAATATTATTTATATTGATATTAAAGTATCAATATTCATTTCAAAATTAAATAATCTTAATATAGAGCACAAGAATAGGTTAGGCTTACCTAAACGGTCCTCTTTCGGGAGATAAGATATCTTAAATTATTCTGACTTTTCGAGAATAAATGTTCATGTTGTTCAAAAAATAATTGAATCTATACAATGTAGACACACAAACATATATATTGACAATCACGAACACAATATACACAACGTTTTCGCGCACATCATAAATATTACATATTATATTCCGTATTACATTTTCTAGTTCATTTCATAAAGCTCCTAAGACAGATCCATTTTTTATCAACAGAAAAACATCGTCTGCGCGAGGCGCAAAATAGAAACGATTAAATTAAAACCATGGAAGTAGCGATAAACGCAACACACTCCCACCTTTGAGTTTCGAATTCAATGAAACTCAAACTTTACTTTGGGTTTATATAAACGACCATGTCGGGATCGTTTTTCAGGTACAGTCACCACAGGAGCGTCACTAGCACCTTTATGGAAAATAGGTTCTGTAGATTCAGTATCTAAAAAGCAGTCTTTAACAGAATGTTGGAACATCGGCTTACTCGTAGCAGGGTCTAAATAACAGTTTTTACCAGTCAATTTTATCGTCGGTTTGGTAGGAGCAGGATCTAAAGGACATTCTTTATCATTCGACTGAACTGTAGAATGGAGTTCAGTACCTCTTTCATGGGTTACTTCTAGAGGAATCAATCTGAGAACAGGACGTAGAAATTCGCCGCCTTTCATCTTTACCTTTACTAATCGTACACAGTTTCTAATTACCTTTCTAACAGTCTTCCTGCATTTCAAAATCCAAAGGTCTTTTCTTAAATTACTCATCAATATCTGGGTACTAGCATGATTTAAACTAAGATGTCTTGTCCGAATAAGTATTTCCACAACTGGATGGCTACAGGGTAACAGTATCGGAATTCGGAAATTTCTTTTATCTTCTCTCATCAGAATACGTGTCTTTACTTTAAGTAGTCTATTCGATTCTACATAACACTGAAGTGATTTTAAGCGTTTATCTTCAGTTCCTAAAAAGGATTCCTTTTGTACTATTTTTAACAAAGATATTTCAGCTCTATTTATTTCTTCTAGAGTTAAGAGTCCAGAAATCCGGTTGGCACGTTCCACTTTACAGTTAGTAAAAAATCTATAAATCCAAGCAATACTTCTGAACAGTTTGTCGTACGACGAAATTCTGTTATAAATTTTTTCAGTTGATTCTTCATGATTTGTAGTGCTAACAACAGTTTTTCTCTTTTCGGAATATACTATGTTGAAATCAGGAACAACGTTGGATTTTGGCCATTCTTTTTCCGGTCTTCGCAACCATTCCGGGCCCTCCCACCATTTCGATTTCACTAAAGTTTCTGCATTACAACCACGAGAAGGAAGGTCTGCTGCATTTAATGATCCAGAGATGTGATACCAATTATCAGGTTCTGTCAAAGATCGGATTTCTTTAACTCTATTGAAAACAAAAGGAGCCCAATTTTCAGTTCCCTTGATCCAATATATAGCATTTGCTGAATCAGACCAGAAAAAATTCGGGATATCTTTCAACTGAAGATCGTGTATAACACTTTGTGCCAGTCTAGCTCCTATATTACAGGAAAGTAGTTCCAATCGAGGAATAGAAATGGTTTTCATTGGAGCAACCCTGAACCTAGCCTGTACAAGCTGACAAGATATTGTACTTTCAGTCTCACTTCTTAAAAATATACATGTAGAATATGCATTCTTGCTTGCATCGCAGAATATGTGCAAAGAAAGATTTTCTGGCGCTTCATAATTGGAAATAATACATCGAGGGATTTCTATTTCCTTTAATTTAGAGACATCCTTCCGCCATTTTTCAAATTTCTTGGTAATAGATTCAGGCAATTCAGCATCCCACGAAACTTTCAATTTCCAACATTCTTGAAGGAGAATCTTTGGCCACAAGGTGACAGGACACGTGAAGCCAATGGGGTCGAAAATTCTATGAACAGCACTCAGGATTGTTCTTTTCGTTACAATAGTAGAGTCTTCAAAACATTTTCGTAAATCTATTTTCAGAGTATCAGATTTTACATTCCACATCAGTCCCAAAACTGGAATATTCTTTTCTTCTAATGACGGGAAGTTTCCTGCTTCTGTTTTGTTGAGATTATACTCCCACCCTCGTAGATCAAATTTAGCATTTTGGAGAATAATTGTGGATTCTTCAATAAATTTTTCAAGCTCCTCATAGTTTTCAACACTAGTGACGCAGTTATCTACGTAAAAAGACTTTAACAACTTGTCTGCTGTTTCTTTAAATCAAGAGGGCACATTCTTCAGATGATATCGGATAGTTGCACCAAGTAAATAAGGCGAACATGTAAGACCGAAAACAACCCTTTTATGCTGGAAAATTTTTAACTTTTCGGGGTCACCTTCCTCACACCATAAAAACTTCAGAAAACCAATTTGTAGAAAGGCTCTTCGAATATCTGCAATCACGCCTATTTTCTTCAATCGAAATTTATTTAATATAGTCGGAATGAGCTCTACGATATTAGGACCTTTCTCTAAACAATCATTGATCGAAGGTGAATCTTTTTGTCTAGCTGAACCATCAAAGACTGGTCTAACTCTGGTGGTAGAATTTTCTTTGATCACAGCTCTGTGTGGCAAGTAGTGTTCACTTTCGTCATTACAGGAGTTTTTAACTTCTTCAATAACGCCTTCTTGTATCCATTCTTTTAATACATCTTCATACTCTTGTAATGTTTCAGTTTTCTTTAGTGATTCAACACAATTTCTTAATCGTCGTTCAGCGATTTTTCGACCAGTTGGTAAGGGAGGATGGTTTTCAATCCATGGGAGGCTCACTTCATACCTTCCTTCTGCATCTATTTTTATATTTTTATTAAAATGTTCTTCAGTTGCTTTTTCTATTTCTTGTCTGCTTCCGCTTTCGCCAGGATCGAGAATTCCAAGAGTGTCTAGCCGCCATAAATCTGAAATTTTTGCATCATTTACATGAAGTGACATGACGCTGTTTCTGCTATCGGATATGTTACATAGGTCAGTTTTAACCATCAAAGTCCAACCAAGACGTGTTTCCATCAATACTAAGCCAGAAATCAATTGTTTGATTTTTCCGGTGTACAATTTACCTGCTACATCAGCTCCTATAAGCCCATGAATTTCGTTAGGTGAAAACTCATATAGCAATTCAACCTGGTTATTCAAATCAGAGAGAAAGATTTTTTGTTTCTTAATTTCACTCATAAATGAGCCACGAGGAATTTTAGGAATGTCCGAACAAATTTTTTCTTGATCTAATACTTCGACACAACAGCGATAATTATCAAAGAAGTCGCTCAGACTGATCAAATATTTCTTATGTGATAATACAGTCTCCGTGCCACCGAATAAACTATGTGTCAAATTATCTTCCCCTATGCATTCATATCCCATCTCGGCCAATGCAAAAGATGATAAATAAGATTTACTGCTACCTGAATCAATTAATATTCTTATGTATTTCATCTTATTATTACATCTAAGACGGACAATAAGCGTTTGTAAAAGTACGCGACGAGTACCTGTTTTATTGGATAAAGCAGTGTCTTTTTTAATTTCGATATCTGACTTTTCCATAATCGGGTTTTCATTATTATTTTTTGCCGGACACATTATTTTGAAATGTAATTTACCGCAATCACAGGGTGGTATTTTCGTTCTACAAAAACGTGATATGTGTTTTCTTATCTCTAAACATTTAAAACAAGCCCCTTTTTTCATTAATATTTGTTTTTTCTCTTCATGAGATAAACTATTAGCATGTCTACATTCGTTACTTAAATGTGACTTGTTACAAAAAATACACGTTTCCCTTTTCATTTTTGATGAATTATGTAATTCCGTAGACGTTGAAATATCTCTTTCTCGCCTATTTGACACTGTATAAATATTTTTGTTCACATTTTCTAAATTAAACCCCCTTTTGCCAAACGGACTTTTTCTTCGCTTTCGATTTCGTGCTGCAAAAATTTCATCAAAGAATCTAACTTATTATTACTTTCGTCTTTTGAATTTAAAGTAATAGAATTTAAGTTTCTTTCCCAAATTCTCAATATTTCAACTGGTAAGCACGATTCAATCAATGGATAAAGAATTGCAGAATAATGTTCGCTTGAAACACCTAACATTTTTAATGATCTTAAATAGGTTTCAATTTTGTCGTATAATTTAAAAAGAGGAATTCTTGGACCTTTTCCTGTAGCATTATTCATCATTAAAGCGAGCACTTCTCTTATATATACTTCTATTAACATATCAGTACGACCAAATCGAGCCTTTAAACATTCAATAACATTTTCATAACTATCACCAGTAGCGGGGTACGACTCGACTATTTCTCTTGCCCTAGAACCCTTTAACGTTGCTTGTAACAAGTACTGATATTTATCTTCTTTCGCGATTTCAGAATCGTTATGTATTTTTTCAAACTGAGCCCAAAAGGCTAACCACTCCTTAATATCTCCCCCAAATAATTTAAATTCTATCTTAGGAAGTTTAAACTTCCGTTTCGTGGTATTTTCAGTTTCGAAAACCTTTAAAATCTTTTGAACTTTCGTTTTTAACTTAATAAATTTCTCTTCATACACGCTAAAACCTTCGTATTCCTTATCATAATTTTCTTGAGAACAAATTTTATCGTTTAAAAGAAGATCTAACATTTCTTTTTCTTTTGGTTGTAGATCTGTCCATTTTTCACCTAATTGAGCATATAAAATCTCAATTTCTTCAATATCTTTATTTTCATCAGTTAATTTGTTCTCAAGTAAATTAGCAATTCGCGTAAAAGCGCTTCTTAATGGAGTACGCAGTTTTTTAATCTGTTCCATTATCGTATTTTATTTTCTTAAATAATATAATATCCTGGTAGAGAGATGCCAAAATAATATTGAATCTGTCCCTGTCTCTAAAATTATATCTTCAATATTATTTATATTGATATTAAAGTATCAATATTCATTTCAAAATTAAATAATCATAAAACTAGAACACAAGAATAGGTTAGGCTTACCTAAACGGTCCTCTTTCGGGAGATAAGATATCTTAAATTATTCTGACTTTTCGAGAATAAATGTTCATGTTGTTCAAAAAATAATTGAATCTATACAATGTAGACACACAAACATATATATTGACAATCACGAACACAATATACACAACGTTTTCGCGCACATCATAAATATTACATATTATATTCCGTATTACATTTTCTAGTTCATTTTATAAAGCTCCTAAGACAGATCCATTTTTTATCAACAGAAAAACATCGTCTGCGCGAGGCGCAAAATAGAAACGATTAAATTAAAACCATGGAAGTAGCGATAAACGCAACAAGCATATTTTCATAAAATGAGAAACATCGGTCATTTTTTACAGTGTATCATGTGATATCATTGAATTAATTACGTACGATAGGATTTAATAGAATGATACATCTCGGTCGC
This sequence comes from Maratus michaelseni, assembly GCA_963931845.1. Lineage (NCBI taxonomy): Eukaryota > Metazoa > Arthropoda > Arachnida > Araneae > Salticidae > Maratus > Maratus michaelseni. The sequence continues at coordinate 177,687,814 of OZ007596.1, read as the reverse complement.
TTGACTTTTAATCATCGGAAATCTGCTATAACAAAGAAGTACCAATTTTTAAAAAAATCAAATTACTTAAAAAATCTATATATTTAAAACGCTAAGCGTTTTATTTCGACAATCCGTGAGAACAAACTACTGCATGAAATTACACCATTCTTTTTTTAAATGAACGATATTTCGACACAGATTTGTTATCGTGCATCCGTTTGTTTGAAAATTTACTTAATTAGCCGTAATTTTCAATTGAACTTTTACTGCTGCTTATGACGTCATAAAGTCGGCAACTCCCACTGTTGCAAGGCATAGAGTTATTTTCTGAACTCTGTGGTTCGCCAATCTTTTGACATTAACTAATATCAACTAGGTAATATGTTAACATTGTAGTATAAAATCTTTAAAAAAAAAACTTAATTAGCTAGAATATAATCATAATAAAATATCTAAACGTAAACATATCAATATGAATGACAAATCTCACGTAAAATGTTGCAATTTAAATGATTCCAATTGAAACAAGATTTGGAGAGTTATCATTGACGCCCAGCTAACATAAAAGTACCTATTTTATTTTATTTATTTACACACATATTCAAATTTATTATAAAACACCAGGTTGCCATGCAAAGCAAAAATTGTCATTTAGGCGCCAAAAAATAACTCAGGTGCGTCTGCGATATCTGTACTGATTTAATCAAAATTATTTTTGTTGCACCGCATATTGCAAAATTAATTAAATCCATGATTATTGTTCCTTTCTCAGATTAAAAATAAGAAAATTAGTACTTCTCTATTATCCCGTCGACCACTTTTCATAACAAAAAACTATCGCCAAACTGTAACGCCAAATAAACGGGAGAACGTTGCCATTGGAATATCAAAATAAATAAATAAATAAAATACATGAATTTAAGGACACAATTGTTATTTTAATTAATGAAATAACTAATAAATCAGTAAAACATAATGAAAAATAGACGCAAATCTCGAATTAAAAACCACTTGATGACGTAACAAACACGTATAATGCTTCTGACATCAAGTAAATCGGACTGTATTTTTGGAGTTTAATTTTACAGTTTGGCGATAATTTTTCGTTATGAAAAGTGGTCGACCGGATAATAGAAAAGTACCAGAAAATTTAATGTTTAACGAAATTCAATTATTTGATCGATCGCAAATTTTGGTTCTTTTCCGTTATACCGACACCATGCCATACATGTAAATATATGCTTGGCGACAATGGTGTCCGTATAATGGAAATGTACTCAATTTTTTCTTAGTTCGGGCTATACTAAAAACAAACATTTTATAGGTAACAAAAAAATCGCCGAAAATGGCTGCTTCATCAGCTGTTATGACAGCAAAGTTAGATAAAATCTAATAACCTTAATTTTACAACGTTTATGCGAAACACCACAGAGAACACACGCTATTTTTATATAAGTAGGGTATATTTAAACGAATAAGAGAACTAACAACCTTCAATAATATAATGCATGAAAAAGTAAACAACTAAGTGATTCAGAAAATCATAAAAATATGTATTTCGTAATATAACTATAAAATACAGAAAAATATTCTGGTACCATAAAAAATATTCATTATCCCGTCGAAATTCCGTGCATTATCCCGTCGTCCGATTAAGAAAAAAAAACTATATGCAAATTAGGTACTTTTCGGTTAGCCGGCGAAAATAAAGTATATATATAAATATATACATATATATATAAATATATACATATATATATATATATATATATATATATATATATATATATATATATATATATATATATTATACACATAATAACAAACTCCAATGGAAAATTACTTGCAGAATCATTATCACAAAAGCCAACCAAAATCTATAAACCACATAAATTCAATACTAGAAAAACAAAACTATATACATTATATATATTTGTATATATGTATGTATATACTATATATATATATATATATATATATATATATATATATATATATATATATATATATATATATATATATATATATATATATATATATATACTTCATTGGCACCGAAAAGTACCTCAAATAATTCGCCAAACTGTAGCGCCCAATAAACAAACGGAAGAATGTTGCCATTAAATCTCAAAAAAAGAATAATAATAATAATAATAATAACAATAATTAAGAAAAGCCCCATTTACTAAAGTATCATTTATCAGTAACTTTTAACAATAAAATTTACAGTATATTAATGAAAACAGAATCAAAAATAATCTTGGATATTTATTTATTTACATTATTTCTCTTAATAATGGAAAAGGAATAATCATCCTGATTATGTAAAGGAATGAAGAAACCATACAAATAAATTACACTTAAAAACATTAAAAATCTCCTTTATCTGCAGATTGATTTATTATTGTAAATAAAAATTTTTCATCTTTACATAAAAATTGATTAGCTTAAAACAATAGATGCGTTTCAGAAGACATGGATTTAAAACGAGCAATGATTAAAGAAGACATTTTAAAAATTTTGATCAAAACATTTTAAAACTTTTTTTAACGTCGAATTTCGACGGTGCGTTTGGGGAGAAGCAATGCACATGCGCATAGGAGCTCATTCGGTTGCATTATCACAGGGGGGGGGAATGTGTGCCTTATTTAATATGTTCTTTTACTAACTGAATATGAGATGAACGTAGGGATATGCTATTTGTATGATACTTCATAGGTTCAGGAAATTTTCTTTCTTGCCGTGGGGAATAGGGCGGTAATGTCAAACTGATTTCCATTTTGTTTACGGATTGTTTGTTTGGAGTTTGCAACGGAAATAATAACGTAATTCACTGGGGGAAATTTTTTTTTAATAAAATATTTGAAAGATTGTTTCATAAGCACACCTACTTATTTAATAAAGAAGCTTATTTTACTAATATTGCTATTGTAATTTTTTCCGTCAAGTTTTGACGGGTACCATCTAGTATTTTTATTAATATCTTTTTAAGTTTTGATTCGATTTTTATAAAATTTGAAATGACTCGACAAAATTCTGCATAGATTATACGAGGGCATTTCGAAAAGTAAAGATACACCGTACGGCGGAGGAAAAGAAAAGTTTTGGCAAGTAAGTTGGCAACACAGGTGTTAACCTTGAACCGTTAGCTTTCTCCTCGCGGTCGTTCGGCATTTCAACGTTGATTCTGGTTGGAGTAGGTCGTGTTTAAAATGGTTCCGCCGATTCAGAATCCCGCCAAATGCGAAGTGCGCTCCGTCATACGTTTTCTTCATGCAAGAGGTCAGCGACCAGAGGATATTCACAAAGAAATTGTTTCTGTTTATGGGAACATTATGAATCGACAAAATGTAACGAAATGGTGTCGTCATTTCTCTGAAGGTAGGACCGATGTTCATGACGAACAAAGAACAGGTCGGCCATCTGTGATCTCTGATGCCCTTCTTCAGAGAACTGAGGAAGCAATTCGTGCGAATAGACGTCTCAAATTGAAATAAGTCATATCTTGGAGGAAAATCATTCCACGACGATGATGAGATCAAAGATGAAGTTGAAATGTGGTTCCGACAACAGGCGGAAACCTTCTATGACTGTGGGATACAAAAGCTTGTGCCCCGACTTAACAAATGTTTGGATAACGGGGGTGATTATGCGAAAAATAATAAATAATCCAGTTAATAAAATGTAACTTACGTTTTCTAAATAAATGTTTTTTTTAAGGAATGCGAGCCATTGTATCTTTACTTTTCGAAATGCCCTCGTATATATCAAATTTCAAATCATTTGGTTGGGTAGTTTTTGCGCTGTTATATGCGACGGATGGACGACGGACAGACAGACAGACAGACAGACGGACGGACGGACGGACGGACGGACAGATAGACAGACGGACGGACCAGACGATGACTGTAGGTGCTACGCATTTATACAATTACGAACACACCTAAAAAGAAATGGACAACTCTGAGCATAAGAAAGTTATACATGGCCTGAAGGAAGTGGTTCGTTCATGCGAAGCAATCTCACAGAATATTAAAAAAATGCAATGCAATAATTTAAGATAGGAACAATTCTCTTACCTGTTATATGCTCAATCAGTGCCCGTTACTTAATCCACGGTTTAATATACAATGATTCGTTCGATGAATCCAAGAAATTGTACATCACATAGGGAGTCTGGCACAGCAATTGCTAATTTTATTCACTAGAAGTAAAACTTATTTTGATATATTTAATTACATGTTTAAGAAGAAAAGATGCATGGTTTCTATAAAGATGCATGGTTTCTATTAAGGTTCGTAACTATTAAGGTCTATTAAGGTTCGTCGTTATAACATTTAAGTTTCGGAAATACATTTTCTCTAAACTACTATATTGAACATACTATTAATATTATGGAGCATTATTTTGCCCCTGTTGCACGCGTTACATACTGCACAGAACTGACGAAATATTAGAGTTCCATTAATAAAAAGTTTGAAGTTCCTTTATCTTGTATCGTGAGAATGGGAAAAACATGTTTCACATTATTTCTAAGATAAGATGCAATCAGGATCATTATAACACTGTTTACAGAGTTTATAGATTATTAAGAAAGTCTTCCAAATGTTCTTTGTAGCATAATTGTCCTTGAAACACTTATTAGTTTTTTAATTATAGGTTGATGACAAAAAGTCTATTAAATCATTTTGATTACCTTCACTTTATTCAAGTGTGAAGGAGGATTCTTACCTTGTTGATGTGAAATATTTTTTTCTATAATTTGTTTAAAGAATATTTTTTTGATTGAGTGTACCTTTGGAGTAATTTATATGAGAGAGATTATAATTTCTAACATGTACTTGCATAAGAATCATACAAACAGATTGCATGTAACCCCCTTTGTTAAAAGTCACTTAGAAATTATGAATTGTACTCGTTTTGTTAATTCTCTATAAAAACAAATAGGTACTATAGCGGCCCCCGAAGATGGATCACCAAGTTGTATGACATTTATGACTCGGTCATATAGGTCGTTTATGATTAAATTACAGTCATATATGATGTACACATTATGTATATATATGAGATGATATGTGTATAAAAGTTACATATATGATATATGAGACGTAAATATTACAGTTATGTGACTTATATATGACTTGTATATGTATATATATGGCGTATATGGTATATACGAGGGTAAGTCATTAAGTAAGTCACAAAAGATAATTAAATAATAACTTACAATGATATTTATTCACTGCAAAACTATTTTTATTTCCCAAGATATTCTCCACCAATATTTGTGCACTTATATCACCGTTTTATCAGGCCCCCCAACACCAGCTGCATAACATTCTTTGGGTTGCTGTCTCAGCCACATTAGGACTTCAAGTTGAACCTTTTCATCATCTGTGAACATCATCTCGCTTCCAAGATGTTTTTAGTGGACTAAACAGATGAAAATCGCTTGGGGCTAAGTCGAAGCTGTATGGTGGATGTTGAAGAAGTTTCCAACCAAACTTTTGAACTGTCTCGTGTGTTCAACTTGAAGTCCTAATGTAGCTGAGACAGCAACCCAAAGAATGTTATGCAGCTGGTGTTGGGCACTAATAAAATGGTATAAGCGCATAAATATTGGTGGAGAATATGTTGAGAAATAAAAATAGTTTTGAAGTGAATATCATTGTAAGTTATCATTTAATTATCTTTTGTGACTTACTTAATGACTTTCCCGCGTAAAAGCATATGTGTGATACACACACACGCACACACACACATACACACACACACGCACACATATATATATATAATAAGCTTGGCTACGATTTTGGCAAATTCGCAACTGTAACCTTGGCATAATCGCAAATGCAGGAACCTCTATCCCAAAAAAAGTACGAAAAAAAAATATAGAACAAAATGTTTGGACACAGTAATACTTAACTGTAACAAAAATATTGCATTTTCTTTGAAACGAAGATTTTTATAGCTAATAACAGCATTATTTAGTTATAACTTAAAAATCTGAAATTTATGTCTTAATAAATCTTTACAAGCACGTTAAAGCTTTTAGCGTGACAAACATAAAAATCGTCCATTATATAATTAAACTTTTATTCAGAAAAAAAAATACATAAAAGAAAAAAAAATTACTTTGTTATTCATATGTCAAGTTCAAATCTTTTTTCACATCTAGCATTGGAAACAATCCAATTTCTTCTTTCTACTTTCGAATTTAAATAACTTTCATTTTATTCAAAAAATTCTCTAAGTAGCTTCGTACATTTCGCTTCATATTTTTTTTTTTTTTTTTTTTTTTACAGTTGGCAAAGTGAATAGAATTCTTTAAGCTACATTGTAGAAACATTAAGTATGTATCATTCATAATGTTTCAAATAAAAAATGGTATTCTAATCTCGTCTCAGACATGTGAAAATATATTGTAGCATCTGTCTATATTATTTTCAGAATAATGTTTATATGAAATTATTCATATCTGGTCTTTTCTAATGTTAAAACTATAAAGAAAAGTATTAAGCAATAATTTTTATGATGCTTTCGATAATAACAACGACATTCTTTATAGTAAACAACATAAACATCACTTTCATAATACTTGTCTCCATAGTTCTGATAAAGAAAATTAAACTTTCTATTGTCAAAAAAAAATAATTTAAAATATAACAGATTATTAAAACAAGCTATGGATTGTTATACAGGGTCATTGAAAAAGGTGTCCCGATTTAAAAAATAAATTGCACGGGAAATATGCAATTAATCGGTACGAAACGAACGTGAAATGGTAGAACATCTGAAAGAGTTTTGATTGTGGTTAGGGATACTATAATAGGATTGTAGAAGCCTTAGTAGTGGTGATTGCGTTGACCTTGACGTGACTGCGCGCATGCGCCGACGCCACTTCGTGACATGATGCCATTTCATTCATCAATCAATCAGTTCACAGCAATCATGGTCAAAATACCTCAAAAATATTGTTTATGCTGAAAAAATTTGGGATCTGCAGAATTTAAGCTAGAGAATTTATGCAGCAATAGCGACTGTAACCCTGACATGATTGCGCGCACCTGGAAGGAGACCGACTACCGCTTAGATTTTTGCGGTGCAACAGGGGTTCGCTCATATGTAGGTTTTCTAAATAATGAAAAAAAAAAGATTTTTTTAATCTAACAGGGTAAAAATAAATGGTTTATTTGTATTATGGCCTTAGTTATTTTAATTCGAAATCAGGTATACCTTTTTCGATGAAAAGTAATTTAAGATAAAAATTTTAGTATTTCGAAATACTAAAACCATTAGTTAGAGCTCACGCATTTTATAAAGGGATTTTATTTTAAAATTTCGTAACTTTAAAATGTATAATGTTTTAAGATTAATTTTTGAACGCCACGAATTTATTCTGCTTTTAAAAGGTATAATAACTTTTTTAATTAAAAATTGCTGCAACTCCATCGCTTAAATTTGAGGTTGTTTGTCCATATTGTATTTAAATCATTTTCTACATTCGTTAGATTACATTATACTTAAATTTTCATATACATTATTTCTGTCGTCAACATCCATTTTCTATGAATTTACAAAACGGACAACAATGAATGTGGTATCATTCGAAAGGTTTTTGAACCGGATTCTGACATAGTTCACTCACATTTCGTTAAAACATGTGTTTTGATTAAAAAAAAACTGTAGTTATTTAAAAATTAAAATTATTATTTTCATAAATGAAATGAAAAGTTTTTTCTCAAATCAATGTTTCTACAAAAATAAAATACCGCATTATAATAACAGTGATTATATATATATATATATATATATATATATATATATATATATATATATATATAGTACAAAAAAGATAAAGTGGGAGGTCACTGCACGAGTTTATTTTATATTTATGATTAAAAAGCAAAATTAAAATGTTTAGAAGAAAAAGCCGATCGAAGCCGTGGTATTTCATGTATAAGATAAGCTTTCTTATAATAGAATAAATTGTATTTTATTTGAATTTAATTTATTTTTCTCTGTCCCGTGTTTTCCTCGAAACGGATGAGGTCATCCTCAGATGCAGTTAAAATACGATTACTAATTTTTTTCTGGCGCGTGCTTTTTGCTATCTTCGATCAGTTTTAACTGTAATTTTGATGGAATAAATGGGATGATTACAATGGCTAGACTAAAGTTGTTTGCAGATATTTGTATCCTTAAGTTTTCTCTAGAAGTTTAAACATGCATCTAAAAAATATTAGATATTGCTTAAAAAAAAAAAAAAAAAAAAGACTGCAGTGTAAAATTCTCGCACGGGTCCACTGTTTTTATATATTTCTGATTTCTGTAACAACAACAAATAAATAAATAAACATATCGTAGAACCCCATACATACCGAAGTCGTGATATAGTCTACTATAAGCACATGTTTAATTTTCGTCACAGAGCCATAAAAGTTTACTGAAATTTAAACCACAGATATAGAGAGAGACAGTTGTTTAGGAAAGTTTAGAGCCCACAACAAACATGCTAAGACACTCGCAAACTAATGTTAAGCCAATGCTGTCGCTCTTTTCAAACTTATCGTTTGCATTTCAATATTTTTACATGCTTTTTCTTACTATGGTAGTTGAAGTTAAACTTCAAACTGGCAACCATTTTACTTTTTCGATTTTGGATGTAGATATTTTTCGGAGGTGTTTTTTCTACTTCGGAAAAGATTCCAAAAATCAAAGTATCCTCGGAAAAAAATATATAAATAAAATAATAATAATAATAATAATAATAAACTTCAACCAAAAAAAAAAATTAAATTAAAAAGACCCGATTAGAAATCGACTCCATGTAACTTATGCAAAATAAAATCATATAAAATATTGAAATACAAACGAGATATGTGAACACTACCACTGGCTTAACATTAGCTTGCGAGTGTCTTCGCGTGATTAGGATAGCCTCTTAGCTAAAACATAACCATGAATGTATTAAAGATGGACGTGTATACCGTTGATTCATATACAGATTAAAAACATAAACAGTACATAATTGTAATTGTACTTGTACTAAAGCCGTGTAAAATGGAAACGTTAAAACTTAGCTATAATTTAAAATATTCCAACAGTTTCGGTTAAAATTTTATGACCATCATCAGGGACATTAAAGAACTAGGGCTGATACCTTGAAAGAGAAATGAGAAATGTTATGGAAAGTGAAGGGAAAGCCAAGAATGGAAAAAGGGGGCAAAACACATAATATGCTGTTGCCATCATTTACGTTGTAATAGGACCAATCAAGGTTATTTATGCAAGATAAAAATTAAAAATTAATTCTTATCCGTCATAAATAATTTTAATTCTTCACTTTTCTTTCACTTTTTATTACGTCACTGATGGCTCCAGTATATCTGTTTTTACCCCTTTTCTCATTCCTCGTTTTCCCTCCACTTTCCCCACTATTTCCCATTTCTCTCTCAAGCAATAAGACCACCAGTTTAGTCCTTTGAGGTCCTTGATGATGGCTATAAAATTTTAGCCGAAACTGTTGGAATAATTTAACTTTTAACTAAGTTTTAACGTTTCAATTTTACACGGTTTTAGCAAAGTACAAGTACAATTATGTACTGTTTAAATTTTTAAGCTGTTTAAAAAAATAACACTTTGCAAATTTGTATCATACTAAACTTCTACTTACATATTATTGAGAAATTTTTTTTGTAATCATAAAACAAAACAAAACAAAACAAAAAAATATATATATGTGTCTACAAATTGAATGCTGGACCATAGAAATCCAATATTTGTCAAATCATAAAACAGAAGACCACAAATTTAACCAAATATTTTTAGGCTTTTTTTATCATAGGAAAAACAAATTGTACTTTTACCTTCATTGGTGCACAATATCTTTCATTATTATTTTACGGTTTCTATATTACTAGATTTTTGTATTAATTGCTGAAAGTTTTGTTGAGTAACTAAGCATCCAGTTTTCTTTTACAAACGATCAGGGTCAATAAGCCGTGTTTTTGGCCCATGAAATAAGACGAAAATTCTATTTTGTTATATTGACTTAATTATTTAACTTTTTAATATTAGAAGATTTATCTTGTACGGTTACAATAGATTTTGCATTTTGTTCGGATGTATATGACTTACACAAGCTCAAAGTTCGCATTATTCGTAGTTTTTGATGAAAAATACGCAATTTCTCCTAATTTTACCTCAATTATTTATATGAGTGCAATCGTGCAACACTTTCTTCTTTACATACATTATAAAATACATCAAAATGTACAATATAAGTTAAAATAAAAGTGTTGCAAAGCTGCGCTCATAGTAAAATATTAAAAATAGAGAGTTAAGTAACTGGATTCCTTCACGTCAGTAAGAGACTTTAGGATGCAGCAACGTATTTAAACGTGCTAAAATTAACGTAACTATTTCTAATAACTTCATTCCTTCACAATAGCAATAGTTACGTTCATTTTAGCACGTTTAAACACGTTGCTGCATCCTAAAGTCTCTTACTGACGTGAAGGAATCCAGTTACGTAACTCTCTATTTTTAATATTTTACTATGAGCGCAGCTTTGCAACACTTTTATTTGAAATTTTTGATGTATTTTATAATATATGTAAAGAAGAAAGTGTTGCACGATTGCGATCATATAAATAATTGAGGTAAAATTAGGATAAATTGCGTATTTTTCATCAAAAACTACGAATAATACGAACTTTGAGCTTGTGTAAGTCATACACTGTTAAAAATTTGCAGCAAACTGTCCAGTCATTTGACCGTTTTTATAGAAAACGGTTACATAACCGTAATTTAATTCTATTCTGACCATATTATTGCCCATATTATAGTCATAATAGAGTTAAATTAGGGTTATGTAACCGTTTTCTATGAAAACGGTCAAATGATTGGACAGTTTGCTGCAAATTTTTAACAGTGTATACATCCGAACAAAATGCAAAAAATATTGCTGAAATCGTACAGGTTACAACTTTTATTGAAAAGTGAAATAATTAAGTCAGTATAACAAAATCGAATTTTAGTCTTATTTCAAGGGCCAAAAACACGGTTTATGGACCCTGATCATTTATGTATTTTATCTCTATGTGGCAATTTCATAACTATATCTTTTAAAATAAAAATTTCCTGTCGGCCTCAGAGAACTCTGGTTATTTGAGCCATATAAAATAAGCAATTTATTATTATTAAAGCCATTTAATCACATTTGCCTGCGAATATTTCTATTAAGTTGCGAGAAATATTAATAATGCTTATAAACTTATAAACACATTACAGATAAATTTATCGCATTATGAACTTTCTAAAAATCGCTTAATATACTTTTGAAGTTACTGCGTAAAAATTACGTATTTTAAATTTAAATATATATGCAGTAGAATTAAAGGAATGTGAATATATTAGTGGTTAAAGAGAAAGCGAAAATAGTAAATAATTTTTCAGTTATAAATCATCAGAAAAAAATTAATCTATTCTACTTTCTATAAGAAAAAAAAGAAACAATAATAGTGAGATTTTTTTTCTGACGAATTACATAAGGAGAACAACTAGTTTTTAACTTGGAAATGGTCCAAAAATTTCTTTCATAAATTATGTTTTAATGGAATTTCTCCCATAAATATATTGTTTTTTCATATGTAATACCAATTTAATGAAGCAAAGTAATGAACATGATTTATAGCTTATGAAAATTGAATTTGCATCTGCTAATATCAGAGATCGGTATTTCTATTTAGTATAAATAAGTAAATATATATTTAAATCTTGCTAAACAACTTTTCATGTAATGAAATTTATTGATTATTGAGGTTTTGGATTATTCAGGGCTTGGTATATAAAGAAGATATATGTTAATAGAATACCATTTTAAAACAGAAAATGTTTGTATACGTGATTTATTAATTCTTTCATTTTTGAGTAGGTGAGGAGGATAGTTATTTGGAATTATGTTTGCCAGTTTATCTATTGCATGCTCAATCGGTCTAATAATACATCGGAGACATTAAAATAATTTTATTCAATGATTTGTTCTTTTTAATGCAGTTCATAAATATTTGTAAATACAAGGAAAGTGTACTGTAATGTAAAGACATATAACTGTAAAACGTAAGACCCTGCAACCCCCTCCCCTTATAAAATGTAAGGACCTGCACAACCCCTCCCCTTATAAAAGGAAGGGCGTGTATAATTCCAGTTCAAAGTAAATGCAAGAGAAAAAAGGAAAATACGTTTTAATTTGTAAAGAAATCCTTGAAATTGTATGGAGTTTGCATTGTTACAAAATTTTACACATTACAATAAAACGAACTGTGAAAAATTCAATAGCTCCACCACAATTTTACTACACATTTAAATTCAGTATGCCAGTAAATGTGAAAATAAAATTTCCATGTGTTTTCAAGTAGTTATTCAGTTAGTAAGATATAACGTTTGGTAAAATTAAGCAATCAATATTAAAAATCAGCGTCTGTTAGTAAGATATAATGTTTGGAAAAATCAACCAATCAATATTAAACATTAGCGTTTGTTATTTAGACATAATTCGGAGACTAATTTATGTATTTTAATACATTTTGGTTTATATGAAAGAGCCTAAACTTAATGCGCATGCATACTTTGATATGGAATGTTTTCGTAAATATTAATTAAAAAAAATAATGTGATTAATAAATAATTGAAAAATTAACCAATCAATTTTAAAGAGCAGCGTCCGTTATTTAGACATAATTCGGTGACTAATTTATGTATTTTAATAAATTTTGTTTTATATGAAAGAGCCTAAACATAATGCGCATGCATACTTTGATATGGAATGTTTTCGTAAATATTAATAAATAAAAAAATAATGTGATTAATAAATATGAGAAAATTAATGTATTTTTGTATTTTTGATACTATTTGAAATCACATGATTGAAATCCCCCAAAACATATTGTGGTTCTTCCTGACTATTAGTTGTGAGGTTATCAGCAAACATGTAAAACCGACCACATAAAGGGATCATATTTTAGATTAAAGTAATAATATTTTTACTGCTATTTCTTGTATTTTAAATATAGCAAGACACCGATAAATATTTATGGATTTTCTGATAAGCATCGTTTTCCTCGTTAACAATTACTTGTTATTTCATTATTTTGATAGTTTTAGGCTAAAAATGTCATTTAATCTTCAAAATGCGTTTCTCAATTTTTACATCGTACCCGAACAAATTTTAATTCATGTTCAGATATCAATAAAAATAATGTATTTAGGAAATACTCTACATAAAAAATGGAATGAGAAAATAAGAATAGTGTTTCGTATTGTGATTTTTCAAATATCATATAAAAATAAATATGTATACGGCTCAAGAAAATTTAGCTTTAATGAGCGTATATAAAATCATGAACAGGGATCTTTTGTGTAGATTTTTGTTTCCACTTATACATGCCTTGACAAATACGATAGCCAGGTTGCCACTGGCGACTAAGTTCTTTTATCTGGCGACCAAGCTCTTTTATCCGGCGACCAAGTTCTTTTAACTGCGACCAAGTTATTTAACTCGAACATGTGACCTAGACCAATGGATTTCTGGTGCCCTTAAACTGTAAGATACAAAATTTCGTCAAAATCGTTAAAGTCGTTTTTAAAATAAAATTTGCATATACACACACATATATATATATACACAATTTTTCTTCCTATTAGAATATAAGAGCAGAGAAGACCAAGCTATGCTCGGTCAAAATTAGCTTTGAGTTCAAATATCATAACCCATGACCAAAATGACCCACTAATCAAATTTTCTCTAACATGTGACCAAACCCAATTGTCTTCTCTTGCCCGAAACCCTTAGGATATAAAATTTAGTCAAAATGGTCTGAGCCGTTTTTCAGATACAATTAGCTTGACCCTGACCCATGATGACCGAAAATGATCCACTAATTGAGATATCTCTGGCGTGTGACCTAGCCCATTGATTTTCTCTTTCCCTAAAACAGTAGGATACTAAATTTACTTCAAATCCTCTGAGCCATTTTTAAGACAAAAATAGCTTGACCCATAATGACCCATGACCAAAATGACCCACTAATCTGATTTTCACGAGCATGTGTCCTAGCCCAATGATTTGTTTCGTGTCCAAAAACCGTAGGATACAAAATTTAGTTCAAATCGTCTGAAACGTTTTTAAGATGCAAATAGCTTGACCCATAATGACCCCTGACCAAAATGACCCACTAATCGAAATTTCTCGAACACGAGACCTTACCTAATAGTCTTATCGTTCCCTAAAACTGTAGGATACTAAATTTAATTCAAATCCTCTGAGCTGTTTTTAAGATAAAAATAGCTTGACCCATAATGATCCATGAACAAAATGACTCACTACCCGAATTTTCTCGAACATGTGACTTAGTCCCACAGTCTTCTCGTGCTCGAAAAACCATAGGATGCAAAATTTAGTCTAAATAGTCTGAGCCGTTTTTTAGATAAAATTAGCTTGACCCACAGTGACCCAAAAATGACCCACTAATCGAATTTTCTCGGACATGTGACCTAGCCCAATGATTTTCTAGTGCCCAAAACTCGTAGGATACAAAATTTAATCATAATCGTTAGAGCCGTTTTTTAGATAAAATTAACTTGACCCGCGTTGGCTCAAAAATGACCCACTAATCGAAAGTTCTGGAACATGTGACCTAGCCCAATGGTTTTCTGGTGCCTCAAAACGGTAGGATACAAAATTTCGTCAAAATCGTTAGACGCGTTTTTAAGATAAAATTTGCATAACCACACACACACACTCACAAGATTTGCTCGTATTAGAATATTGGTACGATTTGGCAAAAATGAGTTCATTAACTACAAATTTTAAAATAATAAAATCTGAATAATTTCACTGACTTCGACAGGAAAATAGGCAAAAGATTGTTTTTCTGCTTCACTATTTTCTCCAAGTCTCCTCAATAGATGTAGATTTTGTAGCACTCAACTATCCGGACATTTGAAACATTTGGCAATCAGCACTTTCCAAACATGTCGATTAATTCAACTTTTGCAGTTTCTTTTCTTTTCTGTTTTCTTTTTCTTTTTCTTTTTTTTTTTAGAGATATATAATTTTGATAAGTTTCATCACAAAACATATGTATTATCTTTCTAAATTATGTACTATTCTTTTAAACTATGTAACTTATATTTCTAAACTGTGCTTGTTATTTTTTTTCTCAAATATTTCATAAAAAACTTTTGAGGTTTTTGAAAAAAAAAAAAAAAACTTTTGTGCTTTTAGTAATTTTTGACTTATTTAATGACAGAAATTCTGCGATTAAGTAACACAGTATTCGAACACATTTTAACTCATGTTGAGAGTGTTTTCAAGATAGATTAATAAAAATAGTGTATTAAGGGATTATTCTGCATGAAAAATGGAATGAGAGAAGAAAAATAAGGGTTAGTGTATTGAGATTTTTCAAAGATCATATAAAAATAAATATGTATAAGGCTTCTCAAGAAAATTTAACAATAATGTGAGTACAGAAAATGATGAACAAGAAACTTTGGTACAGCTATTTCCTGACAGCTAGAACTAAAATTTTGACTATCATTCGGCTTTTATTTTGCTCTTATTTTTCTAATTTAGAGTACTGTACCTGTGCTTCGCATAATACAAATTACATTTTTGAGAAAAAAAGTTTATATAGGAATTTTATAGCAAAAAATACTACTTTAAAGTATACTTTTTTTTACACTATGATGTATACACAGAAAATAAATCTTGTATCTTAAAACTAACCCCTTGTATGTTGCGTATCCCCCCCCCCCCCTAACTAAACTAACTAACTAACGAATAACTAACATACGATGCGTAAGCTGTTGAAACACACATGATTTGTACGATTTTTTTTTTTTATTTGAGTAACACAATTTTCAATAGTCACATTTGGCTCATTTAAAGGCAGAAATTCTGTGATAAAGAAACATATAAATTTCTATTCAGAAATAGTGGTACGAAAGCGTGAAAACTGAACGAACTTTACTATGACGATGATGTTGTCAAGAGGTTAATTTATCTATTAAAGATTGAGTTAAATTGTTTTAGACTATTACAACCATAATCATTATTATTAATTGTAAAAATCTCAAAAAAGATAAAATAATTGTATTTTATACGTAAGTACAAACACAGTTTAAAAAACAATACATTATACATTATATATGTATACATTATATATATATAATGTACGAATAAACTCTGCACTAAACTGTAACTGTAACTGTGTAACTCTGTAATAAACTCTGTACGAATGAAAATTTATTTCTCAAAGAACTTTTTAATTTAACCAGTATCTTGTATTATAATAATAACATTCCTTTGAGTTTCATTAAGAGTTATACTAGTTTTACAGACAGTCTTCATTTTTGAGTAGTTGCTACGTAATTGACAATTAATGATTCGTATAACTTAAAGCCTTTCGGGGACGGTTTTACAAGGATGTTTGCAGTTTTGTGGCAACAGACATGGAACGTACATGGACAGATTTTGGATCACTGGATTTGGCTATTGTTTTTTGTTTTTGTGGCTGTGTGGCTCAGGAGGGGGTAAGATAATTCTATTGTTGGTTCAGTGTATGTTAAACATACGTTTTGTATTCAGTTGTGCTGTTGATTGTGGCGTTGGGTCCGGTGGGGGAATGTTTGTGATATGCTTTCATTTGTTTTTATGCATTTGATTTATGCTTCACGACATTCTGGCCGAAACCCACTGCCACTACTGTATAATAGTTTGTTATGCTTGTAATTAGTCGGAAACATCGCTGTGCTTTTTAGTATGCCCACTGCTGATGAGGACACAGATTTTTGGTTGGTTTTCTTGGTTATTTCTCTTTCAGATTGTATGTGTTTAATTTTTTTATGTTTGTTATTTATTCCTAGTTTAATTATGGTGCGAAATTCTGGGTCTGCCGAATACATTTAATACATAAAGTGCTATATTTAATCTGTGTGATCATTTGCAACTATAGCGCTTATCGCATGGATTTTATTTTTATTTTTATTTTTATTTTCATTTTAGTTTATTTTAATTCTTTTTTGAGCTTATATATATATGCATTATACATGTATGCATTAAATTATTTCACTTTTTATCGGGCTTTTAATTTTTATAAATGCTTGCTAAGGAACAAAGAATATGAAGACAGTATAGAAATACCGTTTCATTTGTTTGTTAGTGACATTTATTTTATATTTCTGGATTGCTTTTTATGTATCTGGAACCTTGTTAATTTAAAATTGCATTATTTGCATGATAATTAAAAAAAATCTGAAAAAATAACAATATATTTAATTAAATAATTTACTTTTTCTATTTTGTTAAAAAGCAAGTAACTTGGAATTAATTTTTACAAAATGAAAGTTTTTTTTTTTTTACCTTTATTTGTATTTGCTAAATATTAAAATTGTATCACTTCAAAAATATTTTGTGCATTTTTACTCCAATATCATTACGTTACTTATGTTTTAAAACTACGGAAAATATTAAAATATTCAACATCCTAACAAAAAACAATAATAATAATAATGAATGCTAGATTTTGTTTCTCTCGACGAAGTATATATAAAAAAAGTTTTCGATTTGGATAAAGTCCAAAACTTTTCTTTCATAAATTACATTTTAATGGAATTTCTCACAGAATTACATTTGTTTCTTCATATTTTGGACGAATTTAATGAAGCGAAGTAATAAACATGATTTATAGCTTATGAAAATCGAATTTGCATTTGCTAATTTGAAAGATCGGTACTTAGTTTTAGTAAAAATAAATAACTATACGTATATGTTTAACGCAACAAAACAGATTGTTTTTAGTGATTATTGATGTTTGGAATGAGCCGATCAAAAGGATAGGAGTAAACAGATTAATTTCTAACAGCAAAAAATCTATATTATAAAGGAAAAAAATGTCCGTTAGTAACAATGACATCATATTGATGGTGGAAGCACCACGCTAATTAATTTCTCTATTTTCAATCCTTTTAACTTCTAAACATCGCTAAATTTTTATAGAATATGCATAGAATAGGGAAAAAAAATTCTTTCAAATGCAATTTGTTTGAAAAAAGGAATCTCAATTTACTGATTTTTGATGGTTTTTAGCTCACAGGCTATCAAAGCCTGAGACCTAATTTGCCCGCAGGTTCTGTATGTACGTACGTATGCGTACGTATGTACTTAACGCGATAACTCTTGATAGAAATATCCGATTTGCTTCAAATTTTGTATATAGGTTCATTCCGATAAGACGTTTTCGTGATTAGCTTTGTGTTTTGGGGGTTCATTGGTTAAGTATAAAGGGGTGACAGGGGGCTAATCCCCCCCCTTAATTTAGATAAATGGGTTTTTCATGCAGAATTATCCGATTTGCTTCGATTTTTTTTTTGTATAGGTTCATTGTGATAAGGCGCTTCCCTGATTAGTTTTGGGGCTCATTGGTTAAGTATAAAGGGGGTACCGGGGACTAATCCCCCTTAATTTATTGTCAATTTCTTTATTTTTCGAGGGGCATTATTCTTTGAATAAGAGTATAATATGCAATTAGTGTGAATAGCCCGTGAGCTCAATGCCATCAGTTTAACTGGGTATTTTTCTTTTTATTAAAACAATTTTCAAGCATGATTTAAAAAATAATCTATCTGTATCGCGTGTACGAATGTTTAATCCGCTTGCACCAAAAACAATATAAATAATTCAACATTTGCTCCTGGTTAATATTCCATATCAAATTTAAATCTCCATCAATAAAATAATAAAATAATATAAATAAAACACAAATTTAGCAGACATGTACTCGAACTACGGGCTTAAACCACTGAAATTATTAAAATTAAAATGTGTGCTACAAGCAGCGAAATCTTAAGCGATTTATTCAGCTATTAACTTCTGGTATGCGGCTAATACAAAAGTATCGTTTTTAATAAATTCCATAACATTATTTGAATACATACTTGATATTTTACCTTTAAAAATGCTTTTTACAATTTGTTAGTTTGCAATCTAAAAAATATATATTAAATGTAAACAAAATCTGTTAGAACTTTCAATCCGAAAAGAAAAATAAATTGATAAAGAAAAATGATTTTTACTAGTGTTAAGTAATTTGGGAAGTTACACTTTCTACCGTTTTAACTCCTTAATGACTTCTGTTTGTCTGTCCGTCCGTCCGTACTCTATCTCGCACATATACACTCGGCTTGCCCTGAAATTTTTGCATGTTATTGTCGTTTACTATAGCATGATCTATTGAAAATGAAGTGTGTAGCACGTATAGTTCTTTTTACAGGAGCAGTCAAAAGTAATACGTTACATTATAGTCAATGAGAAACAATCGTTTCAAGTGCATTTTGATGATGCTACGCCATTTCAAACGTGATGAAATCGATATACAATTGTGAAGCGCACTAAAACATGCTTATTGTAGAATATGGGGTGCAAAGCATTTATTATCCATTTACAGGGTCAAACAAAAGAATTCTGTTGTACATTGTCCTACGGGGAAGAATCGCTTGCAGTGTAAATTAATAATGTTTCACTATTTCTAACATAATGAAACTTATATGCATTACTGAGGTGCACTATAAATTGCTCACTTAAAAGTATGGTGTGCATTGCGTTTATTGTTCATTTACAGGGAAACACAAAATATATAGGTTATAGTATACGTGCAATAATTACCGTCTAAGTGTGATAAGTGCATTTTCAACATTGGTTTGCGTTTTTAAGTTTAACTAAATTTTTGCATTGTATGTGGTGTGTATAAATTCTGTTGATCCTATACAAGGCTACACAAGGAAATGCTTAAGTATTACAGACTATGAGAGTGAATTGCTTAGGGTAGTTTTTAATTGTGCTACGCATTTTCCTGCTGAACTATAGTTAGTAGACACAGAAGTTTCTGGAAAATAAATAAACTCATATATAGGGCTATTCAAAGAACAAGGTACTTGTCATTTATGATTGGTAATTGATCGAAGTTTGTTTTAAGTTGCATTATGCATTTTTGCCTGAATTAAATTTTAGCTTAATATGAGGTGTGTACAAATGTAATTAGATAATATACAGGATTGTACAAAAGATTTCGAATGCATTTCCATCAATTGGCGAAAATTGCTAAATGTGAATTTTCTAAATGAACTAAATTTTATCATGCTATCTAGTATACACTATATGGCCATTAATGACCGGCAACTTTCAATTTTAGACATTTTGTCGAATATTTAAAAATATACCTGTCAGATTCTTCTGGAATTTCAGGATTAAAAAGAACAGGTTTGACTTCATATTTATCAATGTCGATTTGATAAGGAGGACAATTAGGGGGCTAAAAAAATATTAAAGAAAAAAAATAGTACTTTGGTTCACCCTGTAAAATAAAACGCACGAAATGATCTATCGCTACAGAATATACATAGGCAGACATTGTACAATATGTGTATTCATTTGTGTAAGAATAGCGTGTATATTAATAGAGATATAGCAATTTTTTTACAAATTTAAAAAAATTATTGCATGTTTTTTGCTTATAACATACAGGGTTTTTAACCAAATTTAACGCCAGTTTCAGAAAAATTTACAAAATATAGTAGAAATAACATAGTGCAATTGGAATATAAATATATTAAATATTTAAGGAAATATGGGCAGTTGTATAAAATATTTTTTATCTGCGCATGCGCGAACGATAACAAGGATTTTTTTGCATAATTTAATAGTCAACTCTATCGAGCAACTTATTAAAAAAATCAGTCAAATATCGTAAAAATTTAGAGAGATATCGGCGTTAGAGTGAGCTGTTTTTTAGCTTCTCACAAAAACTTGTTGAATGATAAGGGATTGTTCACAAATTGTCATGTTTAATTTTTATACTATATTTCATTTTTTATCGATACTTTAGTTTGCCTTGGAAAACATCATTTCACCAGGTTATAATAGTTTTGGAACGGATCCTTTGATTTTTATTATTCTTTTTTTGTTCGAATAAGCTCGTTAGGGTAGTTTTTCAAACTACATTTTTCTACATTCTACATATGTTTCTACTACATTTTTTCAATTTTTCTGAAACTGGCGTTAAATTTAGTTAAAAACCCTGTATGTTATAAGCAAAAAACATGCAAGATTTTTTTTTTAATTTTTAAAAAAATCGCTATAACTCTATTAATATACATGCTATTCTTACACAAACGAATACACATATTGTACAATGTCTGCTTATGTATATTCTGTAGCGATAGATCATTTCGTGCATTTTATTTTACATGGTGAACCAAAGTATTCTTTTTTTTCTTTAATAATTTTTTAGCCCCCTAATTGTCCCAGTTATCAAATCGACGTTGATAAATATGAAGACAAACCTGTTCTTTTTAATCCTAAAATTCCAGAAGAATCTGACAAGTATATTTTTAAATATTCGACAAAATGTCCAAAATTGAAAGTTGCCGGTCATTAATTGCCATATAGTGTATATCTAAATCTATAGATCATATACAGGGCTGCACAAAATAATTCGACTACATTTTTGACTATGGAAGGTAATTGCTAAAACTGGACTTTTAAATGAGTTATATGTTTCCTATACTGTATACTTACATAATCTTCTTTCATCTTATTTAATTATAGGCGAAAGTTTCGTTACAGTTTCGTTACAGTGTTGGAAAGTGTTTCATAATCTATGCTTGACGCATGATTTTTCGTTCTTGTTTAATTATATGTGAATTTTTTTAAGAGGGGCTATATTTTTGAAATTTTGCTTGCAATTTCATTTATTACATAACAAATATGTTAATAATACAATGAAAGTACCATAATTTTTTTATTTGTTTGCATGTTTGGATTTAGATTGTTAATAATAGAAATGTTAAAAAATAATGTTCATAGAGATTTGAGTTGACAGTTAAATGTATTAGCTTGAGAGGCGTAGTATACATTGATTGCCATGGATGGAGGCAAAAATCACAGCTGCAATAACCTTCCGTCTTCTTTTTTCAGTTCAAAAAACATAAATCTGGAAGTAGAAAATTTTTCTGATAAAATGTATTAAATAAATAATTCTTCTTGTTTTTATATGCTACTTATTTGTTTCTTTTTTATTAATTAAAATTTGTAGTTCAATGTACTTATTTGTTATTTTTTTTAAATGGGAAGGCTGGCAATTATGAAAAATGAAGGGATTGTTTTGAAAAACACAGTTAAAAACAGATACACTATATTGCTAAAAATCACCGTCAATTTTCAATTTTACAGATTTTGTCGATTATCTTGAGAAATACTTGAGGATTTATTCTAGAACTCCCGCAATATAAAGAGCGTGTTTTACATGATATTTTTCTATGAGGGCAGTTTGGGGGGGGGGGACCACAAATTAACGAAAATGAATAATATTTGGGATCATGCTGTAAAAGAAATGTATTAAATGATCTTTCACTTCAGCTCATGAGTATGTGGATATTCTAAAACATTTGTGTTCATTAGTGTAAGAATACCACCTATATTAATAGAGATATAACGGTTTCTTTAAAACATTCAATAAATTTCTTCATGTTTTTGCATTATACCATGCATGGTGTTGAATCAAATTTAACGCCAGTTTCGGAAAATTTGATAAAATATAGTAGAAAAAACATCATGCAGTTAGAATATTATATATTTAATAAAGTATGGGGAGTTGTTTGAAATAATGTTTAGCTGCGTATGTGCGAATTATATCGTTTATTATTATTATTATTGGATTGGCGTGATTGTTGGGCGTGATTTGGAATTAATCTAAAAAGACCAGTCGAATATCTTAAACAATCATAAATATTGGTGAATTTCGGTTGCCATCGAAAAGTTGCCGGAAAACAAGGGATTTTCAATAAAATGCCATTTTTTACTGGGTTTCAAAAAAAGAAGTTTGTATTTAATGAATGTTAACGAGAGGCGTTGGAACGGATGCTTTGATTTTGATAATTATTTTGTTGTTGTTGGTACTGGCTCGTTCTGGCAGTTTTCCAAGAAGAACTAAAGCATCAATAAACAAGAAAAAAAATCATGCGTCAAGCATAGCTTATGTAACACTTTCCAACACTTCCTTAACAATTTTACAAATCTTTACCGTTTAATAAGGTGAAAGATGATATATAAGTAATGTGGAACGCGCATAATATATTTAAAAACACAATTTCAGGAATTACCAACAATATTCAGAAAAAAGTCCGATTTTTTTGTGCAGCGCTGTATATGATCTATAGATTTGCATATACACTTAGAATGTTAAATTTTAGTTCAGTTAGAAAACGAGTGGCACAGTTTAAAATTCTCCTTCTGGGATTTCTGTCAATAAACAGAATTTACTCTTTTGTGCTGCCCTATATATGATCTATCGAATTTGTAAACACGAAGTAATATACAAAAAAAAAATTGAGTTAAATTTGAAAACGCGTTCAGCAACTGAAAACGCATGTCTAACATTATTAACAGACAGTACCGAATTATTTTGTGTGTCCCTGTAACGATGGATGCTATACACACAATATTATATAGTAAGCCTCTTCTGTGTTCAAAATTCTTTTGTGTGTCCCTGTAAATGAACGATGACTGCGATACACACAATAGTCTGTAGATCTCTTGTAATGTACCTTAGTGATATATATTAATTTCAATATGTCTGAAATAGGGAAACATTAATAAAATAAACCGCAAACGATTTTTCTCTATAGACCGTAATGTAACGGAATTCTTTGAGTGTCCCTGTATAAGTGCTCTGCACACCATATTCTATTGTAAGCCTCCTGTAGTGCACCTCAGTGATATATATAAATTTCAATGTCTGAAATCGTGTAACATCATTAAAATAAACCGAAAATGATTTCCCCCCATAGACCGTAATATAATGGAATTCTGTTCAGTGTCCCTGTAAAAAAATTATAAGTGATGCACACTTCATTTGCAATATCAAACGTGCTATAGTAAATCTCAATAGCATATATCAACTGCATGGCAATCCGAATATATTTTTCGGGAGTTAGAGCATGGATAGTCGGACATTCAGACAGAGAGACAGACAGACAGACAGACGGAAGGCAGACGGCAGGCAGACTGACAAACCGACAAACCGAATTCATAAACACTTTTCAACTATGTTGGAAAGTGTTAAAAATGAAACTTAAAAATTTCAATTTGTGGAAAATCCCTTATCATGCTGCTATTTTCAAAAGCAACCAAAATTCAGCTCACTCTATTGCTAATATCTTTCTGAATTTTCACGACATTCGTTTTATTATAAGAGTTGCTCTATAGAATTGACTGTCAAATTATGAAAACAATCTTTGGTATATTTCGCGCATGAGCAGTAAAACTTATTTCCTACAAATGTTCATATTTCATCAAATATATAAAATATTTGATGAAATTTGATTAATTGAAAATTAGATTTGTTTGCGTCAAAATGTACAAGCATGACGAACTATTTTCGATTTAGAAAACGTCCATATAAAAGCTTTTACAAAGATAATGTTATAATAAAATGTCTTACAGAATTCACACATGTGTGTGTTTTTCCATGCTCATGACCAATTTAATAAAGAGAAGCAAATAGCATTATTTATTTCTTCCGAAAATTGTGCTTAGCATAAATAAGTATACACATAAAATTAGTGGTATTTTTCTGTTATAGGGGCATTAACGAAATGTAGAAAACGGCCTTGGAGGGAGACAAAAAATGCCAACGACTGTTATATATAAATACATATCTCATCAAAAACAACTCGTTGTAAATGAT